>VZSF01005553.1:91342-135458 GCA_013398295.1 Chionis minor | reverse complement strand
CGGGCACGGCGGGGCAGCAGCTCCCGCGCTGCGAGCGCAATTAGCGGCGTGAGGCGAGGACTAGGGGCACGCGGGCTCAAGCCAGAACCGCCGCTTCGAAGTTAAAGTTTGTTTTCTCCCCAGTGAACTCCTTCCCATTATTTTTTTTTTTTTAAGAGTACATCAGGATGATTATTTTTTGAACAAGCTAGGATCAAACCCGATGGTTTAGAACCTGTATCTTTGACAAAGGTGGTATTCTGTTAAAACATTCCAGCAAAACTACTTCTACTCTCCCTTTCCTCCACCACTTCCTTCGCCCTGTCCCTATCCGCTCTGTTAGCCATCCTTCACCCGCAACTATCTCCATCTAATTAATAACAAATAACAACTACAGACAGTAATTAGAAGAAGAGCAATAAAACCTCAGCAGCGCTGCCGTTCCCCAGGGGCCCGGTGAAGAACGCCCAGCCTCCAGCACTGCAAGAACTCCGTGCAAGATGGAGCCAACGTCCCTTTTGGCGTCATCGCTCGAAGTTAAAGGATGGAAAAAACATTAGCAAGAAGCCTTTTAAAAAGGGGGAAACCCCCTCTGCCACTTCTCAACCTCGGCTTGAGCACTTCCCTTTTTATCATCTCTGGCTCGGTGGCTTCAGCTGTCCCAGTCCCGAGTCAATCCCTTGGGTTGGTTTAATTGGGAACGTCCCACTCCCACTCTCCAGGTTTCTGTCATTACAGCACAGGTGTTTCCAGATTAAAGCAGGCCGCTGTGTACTTAGGTATTCGCCTTCAATGTCCGTGAAAGTCATTAGGACTTCTTTTCTCGACAGTCAGATATTTAGGTGTGAAAAATGCTTGGTACGTTTTCAAAAATCTCTAAATGAAGACTAGTTGCCTAACAACCACCGCAGGCTCTGGAAGCAGGCACCTAACATGCTTAGCAGGAGTTTCTGCCTAACCTGCTCAGGCATTTAGTACTCCTACAAATCTGGACGCTGGTGTCTAAATCATATTTTTAAATGAGGCTTATGAAGTTCAGCACTGAGGCACTACTGAGGAATTCGTAACGGGGAAGGCCTGGATCTAACACAAGCAAAAAGCATCCCATAGAAAAGGGATGCTTGCAAACGTTTTGATGAAATTCCTGCATTCTGGCCTCGCCAATGCCTATTTTTTAACCCCCAGTCCTTATAACAGACCATAGCAACATGTACTGGAAGCTACCAAATACTCCTCAAAACCAAACTTTGTGAGCTTGCCAATAAAACCAAGAAACAGACAGAAACGTTTTTCACAGTTGGTCCAAACCTGTACGCCTATCGTTTTGCATGTTTCAAAAGCTAACTGGCCTTTTAGTGCTAGACCAAGTTATCGACTCTATTTTCAAAATCAAATTTTAGTTAAAAAAAGAAACACAAGTCCTTTTTGAAAGTTTTGAGGAAGTATCCCAGAACACTGACACTGTTGAGTCACAAAAGTGCTGATTACTGAAGCCATCAACCCTTCTCTAAACAGCTGTTTTCCCTTCTTCTTCTAGAAACTCGTGTCTAATTATTTCACTGAGATTGCTTCCCTTTTATGTCCCTTTGATATTAGTTACTCATTCCTGAATGAAATAGCCAGCTTTATATGGATGTTTTGGGAAGCGTACCAGCCACCATAAGAAACGATGACATTTTGACTGGAAACAACCATTGTTCAGGGAAAAAAAGGAACACGGACGTCTTCATCTGTCCTGCACCCTGTGCTGTGCCTTATTTGCTGTACTTCCTTTCTATGTTAAAGAACGGTAGAGCGGGGAACAAACACGTTTAATACTATCATACATTTATTGCAGATTTGCAACTCAATTGCTATCATTTTCCCCTCGAAAACATTTATTGCCTCTCAGGGATTTATTCTCTGTAAGGGAAAGAGGCGGCCAGCGAAGCAGCCTCTTATGGACATCCAAGGAGCAGGAGCCCGTTAAGAATTTCGGAGCGTCGTGCAGAAGGATAAAGCTCCTTAACGAAAACTTCCGCCACCGTGAAGCTGTGGGGCGGCGCACAGCAATGCTTTCATGGCAGGAGGAAAGAACAAATCCAATTGCAATGCAGGAGGAAGGAACTTGCGTACCAAATACATAATTTTAGGAAAAATGTGAAGTAACAGAGCCAGCCTCGTCCTTAACAAGGCAGGGATTCTCACTCGTGCGGGTTAAGCCATTATTAATTCTAATAGTCCAGCTGAAGTTATTAGTATGCTAATATATACTAAAGTATTACTATCTTGATACATGGGAGGAATATTTTAATGCAAAATGGCTATGTTGCAAACAAGGATTCATTCTCGTCCCTGTTACGTATTTCCTTTTAATTTTGCATATATTTCAGGTGCATCCTCTTCTTCTTTTTGCATAAAGACTTCTATTTTCATTCTTTTAGCCTGAAGTATGGTAGAGCTATGGTTTGAGTTTGAAGATGTTTGAATTTTTATCTAAAGAAGACCACGGTGAAATTGAAATATGTCCATATATTGTTTATGTCAGATCAGTGAATATCATCTTTCTGATGTCAGTACAAGTAACGGTGACTGTCTAAAGAACTTAAAATAGCACTTTGTTATTATGAATGTAGTTTATATGGACAACTATAAAAAGTGCACTTCTGAAAACCCATTAACTGGGATCTCAAAAAGAGATAAAAGTGTGCATAAATGGATTTTTAAATACATTAATTCACTATAGAATAAAGATGATGAGAGGGAGGCTTAATTGTCCATGTTATTGACCTTACCCATGCTCGAGATTTAATAGGTAAAAAAACTTCCAAGAGGATATAACACTGAATTTTTATTTGCCCTCTGCAAGAACAGTCTTTTATGGGCTTGCACCATTGTTTTTTTATTAATTTGCACAAGCAGAGTATCCTAATGCTAAGCTAATAATTTTGATTTCCTTCTCTCTTATTTAGTCTTGGACAAAAACATTCAAGATAAAAGAAACACTGAGGTCTTACCATGTAGCCATTTGCATATAAGCCATCAAAACCACCAAGTTTTGAAAGCTAAATGTAAATGAAGTGAGTAACACTACTTCAGTCTAGCTGGAGATCTAGCAGTACATTTTGTGAAAAAAATTTCATTGTGAAAACTTGAACAGAAACAGGGAGGGAGGGAGGGAGGGCGAGGGAGGAAGAGAAGGAGAGAAGGCAGCGGGGTGCTCAGACAATGCTCTTTGCTCATATTTTTGGCTGAGCCACAGCTTCCAGTACGTCTCAGGCTGCCCATGGATTAAAGAAATGGGTGATGGTCTCCAGTAATGCTTACTAACTCAACAGAAGTCCTAATTTATTTTTTCCATCCTCTCAGCAGAACTTTATATAACGGTACCCAGATAGTAAGAGACAACTGCAAACACGATTTTGAATTGAACGCTTTCTGGTATATGTCTCTGAAATGATATTTTTCATTTTCTCTATATGCAAGTATAAACAGCGTAATCTGCTCTGAACATATTGAAAATCTGTTAAATTTAAAATCCAGTTGGATTTTTTCAAAACAAATTACGAAGAATGTAATGAAATGTGTTTTCCTGACTAATTAGATTCTTTGGCTTTCTGTGGCTTCAGTTAGGATTCTATTACTCAGCAACACAGTTTATATTCTTCCAGCAGTTCCCTCTCCTAACTATAACTCTTCGCTACCTCAGTGTTTACCGTATCTTTTCACTAACTTGTTTTGATTATTTGCCTGAAAATACAGCCACTCAGAAGTTACTGCATATCCTATTGTTCGTTATCTCAGAGCTTCGTTTCCTGGTAGTCATCTTTTTCATCTTCTGCCTGTTCCCATCTGATCTACAGTCATGGATTGTCTTCACATTTTCCTCCAGGGATCCACCGTTATTAATAAATACTTTCCACCCTGTGTGTTACCCACCTTCCGGAACACCTACATTCCTATGCCAGTCCCAGTCATCTGAGGCCCAAGTGAATTGGCTTTGGTGGGCACCAGACTGGGTTCCTAGCCAGAAATTATTTCCAAGTATATCACTGTGCTAGCAAGGTGAACTGACGTGGTGACAGCAGGACTACATCACCTTAAATTTAGAGTATCCATATTTAGGATAGAAAATATTTAAACTGTTGACTGCAGGAACACATTTCAAACTGTCATTTAAGTAGATTCAAAATTTTCTCTGAAGAGTTTCATCTCTATTTTTAGCGCTCAGTAGAATGATGATTTCACAGATGGGCAACATAGCCAGCTACCAAAAAAATTCCACTACACATAATTGTGCTTGAAAATGTCACAGTAAAATGGACGGATGACTCACAGTATCAGCACATGTGCCTCATGCAAACAAAATAACTTTTATAAATACAAGCCGCACTCCAGCTTCTGCAGGATATTCTGTCGGTGGCTTGTGATGGAGTTTCAAAACCCCGCACCGGAGGCTGGAAGACTACTAAAAACTGCGCAGATTTTAGACAGAAGCGAACACATTTGTGTGGGGGCTCTCCCACGGCGGCTGCAGGAGACAACAGCCCTTGGCGGGCGCCGTGGGAGGCAGCGGGAGAGGGGGCGGCCGGGTCCAACCGCGTCAAGTGGGAATTCCAGCCCCGGCAGCTTCTCCCTCCACACAGCACCGGAGCCACCCGTGGCGCTGCCCGAGCGAGAGGAGCCCAGCCCAGTTGAAAATACGCCTTCGCACAAGGGTCCTTCCTCTTCCTGTGAAGGCCTTTGATTTCTCCCCGAAAGCACAAACGTCTCCTTCCAAACGTAAACTTACCCTGCACTTTTGTTGTGCTTGTTGTGCTGTGGTATCTGGAAGTACTTTTGCCAGAACAAGTGAAATTCATCAGCTCTGTATTAAATATTAAGAAACTGACACTTAACAGAGATTAGGGAATAAGTTAAAATTCATGGTTTCTAACACACAGCAGAGTACAGAACAAAAGAAAATTCTCCAGTTTACCCAGCTCTGCTCCAGTTACTAAACACAAAGTGCTACCTGGGGTTCAAACACCGTTTCTCACTTGCCAGATACAGGAAATATGAATTCAGCAAATTTCTCTGCAGAATCTTTCCCAAACGGATTTTTAAAATGACTTTGAGAGACATTCCTTGTCCAAAGTAGCTCCTGAAGAAGACTACAGCTGCACGGTTGAGCACACCAAGGTCAAGAAATGTCCTACTTCGTTCTGGGCCTGCCTCCTGACGCAGTTTCACATGATCCTTTCTTCCTTTTACAGGAACACGCACTACGTGGTGTGCGAGACAGCCTACCCTTACAGCAAGAAACTGACAGGAAATTTTTATATTTATCTTCTCATCTGATTCATTAATTTATGTATTCAGCGATGGATACGACACAAATTGTATTCCATGCTTATTCTGTTGAAAGGCAAAATTCTTTTGCAGCAAAGGCACGTAGGAGCCTCCTGTACCATTTTCACACAGTAAGTGGGGCTGGCCGTAAGCACAAACAAGTGTTAGAGTAAGTAGGAGCTAACAACAACTGGAAAAAAGAAAGCTTTCTATCTGTGCTGATTGGTACCTACTGGAGAAAAGGTAGTCACATCTCTTTGTTGGTGTTGGCATCCCAGCCTGAAACAGAAACCCCAGATAATAAGAAAATCACAGGCCTATAGAATGAGGGAGGAGTCACCGTAACTGCATTAGAGAATGGGGAAAAGAAGTCTAAAATGCTACTGAAGTAAAATACAACTCTAGGTTTTCAGATCTGGAGCAAGCTTTTAAAGCCCTTTTTCTTTAAAGTTTGACCTTCTTACAAGGAGATCCAGTGAGCTGCATTACTCACAGAAGTAAGGGATTACAGTTATAAAACATGTTAGAAATTGTGGTATAATCTCAGAAGTAGATGATGTGACTATAACTTTTAAGGTACATCACTAGGTAGAACGGAGACTGTCATGTAAAGATCCCATCTTTGGCTTTAGCATCAGCATCTCGTCTATATGTTCGGTCTTTGTTTTTATGGATACGTAAACGCACCTATGCGTTCCGTATTGTTCAAGAATTCCTTTCCCTGTCTCTCTGAGTGCTGTAGGATATGAAGATTGCTACCATACCAAATTTTTTTCTTCTTGGCTTTATGGTGATGTTCAGCAAAACACAGAACCATGTTAAGTCGAATCCCTGACAACTGCGCTTTCACCGCAGTTCAAAGAGTTTGAAAGGACAAAAGCATAAATAAGGAAGCAAAGTAAATATCCTTTCGTATCATAAGACTTCACGGTGTAGCTCTCGACAACACAAAGACCAACTTAATAGACTCGGGAAACAAATCCCTATAGAAAAGCGTTGAGGGATCGTGCTCGTAGTAGACAAGGCAGCAAGAGCTTTCAATCAGCAATGGAGTAGCTGCAATTAACAACATTTCTTTAGGACACAATGTCTTTATGTTTCTCAGCTGGCAGGTGCAATTATCAAGAGGTGTTTGTGGGGAATGCTTTGTTACGGAGAGGGTTTGGGGATTGTTTTGGTTTCATCAGATACACCACTGCCCAAGCATGTCAAATGAGGATGTGTTATTATGTGTTTAATTTAACACAAATACTCCAGTTTTGCCTCATATTTATATTTCCAAAACAACTAACAAATTCTGTCACCCTCTTGCTTTCTTCTGCGTGCCCTTGAAACTAACTGAAAATCAGTGAGTGCAGCCAAATCTCAATATTCTGTAATCACCTTCCTCCCACAGTTGGCTTGCTGGTACAGTCCGCTTACGGCTTTGAACTTGGGTGTGAAGCTCCTTTCAGTGACCGTGGAACTGGCATCTCAAAGGAGGGTGCCATTCCCTGACGAAGGGGCCATATCCCATCATGGATATCTGCTTGAGAGAGCTGACAGACCTGTCAACATCCTCTGCAATTTCAAACACAATAAAGCTCTATTATGCATGCAAAATAAAACTTGGGCTCAGGTGGATTATGTCTTGGGGCTTTTCCAGTTTGCTATTGTAGAGCAATTCTCCAAGCATTTCTTTATGCAGAAACCTAGCTATGAAAACAGTGGACGCTAATATCTTCAGTCATTTAATATGCATGCTGCTGCTTTTTTGCCTTTTTTTTTTTTTTTTTTCGCCTGGGGTCTTTATTTCCTGTCAAATAAAAGGATTATTCCTGAAAATGACTCTCACTAGACTCCGCAAGATTTTTATGCATTTCTGCATCCGAAAGGTTTGCATCGTCAAATAAGAAACTAGAGATTATGGCTATGAAAATATGTGAATAAAAGCAAAGGGACAGATGCCGAAGCCATAAAAATTACTAAGGCATAATCTGTGTTTGCTGTTCCATATAAATACACAGTTTAGGAAAAAAACAAAAAAAAAACAAAACAAAAAACCCAACAAACAACACAAA
The DNA here is from genome assembly GCA_013398295.1 of Chionis minor. NCBI lineage: Eukaryota > Metazoa > Chordata > Aves > Charadriiformes > Chionidae > Chionis > Chionis minor. The sequence continues at coordinate 128,109 of VZSF01005553.1, read as the reverse complement.
ACAAAACCCCCAGACAACAAAATAGAGCACAATCTCAAAATTTATTTTCAGCTTCTAGCCGATTTAGTGCATGGGGTTTTTTTGGTTTGCTCTGCTCAAAGGCTAGTGATTGAGCTTATTTATGGGCATATTTTAATTCTCTAAAGATACAGATTGCTTCCTCTCGTCTGAATTTAGAAAATTGTAAACAAACCAAATGGTGACTTTCTCTTGGAAGTTCAGTTTAGATTAAGTTGATTTAGGTTTAAGGGCTCTGCTTAGCGGTAGCACATTTTGACCTACTTTGTGGACTTTACAGTGGGCGAAACAACACTTGATGAGAGAGAAATGATGTTTCGTATGACCCCTGAGAGCTAATATAGCTAATATAGGTCCCCAGCTCTACCAAACACGTTTGAGTGCCTTATGCATACACAATCCTATTCTAAAGTCACACGACGTGGGCATGTTGCAGCTGTACCTTGTATGTTACACAGTCTCTCACAAATTTCAACACAATTTTGATAAAAAAATTCAAGGTTTAAACAAAGTTGAAAGAGACAAATACAATTATTTAAAAAATCCTAGCAAAGACTTTGCCTCGGCCATGACTATTTTTGAAGTTTCGATGTCTCAGAGGAACCTCAGAACTGCTCCAGCCCTCGGTACATGGTGTTCTCAACGGAAATACAAATGATTGTGACTTTTGCCAGGAGACCCCTGGCTAACGACACAGTTCCTTAGCATCTTGCAGTCAGGCATATACTTGAAGAGTCTCCAAGGTAACTTAATGTGTGTCAGATATTAGACTAGCCCCTAGGTGCAGTCCTGATTTCCCAGAATGTAAAGACATCTGCAGAACACCTCTTTCCATCAGTGCCGTCTCTCCACAGAGCAATTCTAATTGAAGAACAAACTGTAGTTGAATGTTTTCTTTCAGAGCGGAAAGGAGAAAAAAGGTCTCAAATATTTCAGACAGTTTTGACAACAACAAGGAAAAAAAAAAAACACTGCAGATCTTTTATTACTTTTAGCATGTGACGCAAGAAAAGGAGGTTAATGCTGACTTCCCTGCTGCCCGTATTCTTGAACAGTAGGTCTCACCTGGGAACGCGCTGCAGGCGGGTACTGAGCTACACACAACGTACATATGTCCACACATGAACACTCACCCTCGTTAGGGAATAGCTTATTATAATGAGGCATTAAAATGTTCCTCATTGATGGCAGTGAGGCAGGGTGCTGGGGTGCCTGGGAGGTACAGCGACGGAGCTACGGAGAGAGCAAATGTAATAGGGGCTTCAAAAAAGGGTTGCTGTGAACCTATTTTATTTGTTAATAATGAGCTGTTTAACTGCTTAGAAAACACGGGGCATCAAACTATATGCAAAGAGACAGGAATGCAGCTTCAGTAGGCTGGATTTTTGTCAAATACTCTACACTGTAAACCCATGTGAAATGTTCTTTTTCTCCAACCTTCAATTCTAAGTCTGTTTTCAGATACAGTATTTCAATCATAGAATCATAGAATCATAGAATCACCTGGGTTGGAAGAGACCTTCAAGATCATCGAGTCCAACCATAACCTACACTGCCAAACCCACCCCTAACCCGTGTCCCTCAGCACCACGTCTGCCCGGCTTTTAAATACCTCCAGGGACGGCGATTCCACCACCTCCCTGGGCAGCCTGTGCCAATGCCTGATAACCCTTTCGGTAAAGAAGTTTTTCCTAATATCCAGTGTTCTAACCTCATCAGAAACACTACTCAAATTGTATTCGAACAGGAAGGTTTGGGGTTGGAGCATGCGTACGGATACAGAAAGAGGATTTGACCTTGCCTCTGATGCACAGGTGCCCACTGTAAAACCAGATGCCGGGTATGCACCGTGCAGGAGGTGATACACTCTACACAAGGGCTTTTTCTGGCTTCCTAGAAATTCAGCACATTATCTGACAAACGCAGCGATTTTTTATTTATTTTTTTTTTACCTCTGCCTAAGTATCCTGCTTCCATACGGAGTTACCTTTCGGTGAGCAGAACCTGTGTGTGTGCAGCCTGTGCCTGTTGCATCACCAAACGCCACCTTCTCCGCTGTTCAAATGAGCTAGCGATGCGGCGGTGGCCTGGGGGCAAAGGCTGACTCAGAGCCACTGCAGCTAAACATCGATGCTTCCCCTAAATAGGCAGACACTTCAATATCATTGACTTCCATGAGATCCGGTGTTTCCTTCAATCCAGCCACATCCAGTGCGAAATAATGAACGGAACAGGAGTTGGGGCAAGGGGGGAGGTCAAGGGACGGCGAGAGCATGAGCGAGATCGGCTATTCTAGGCATAAAAGAAGGATAAAACTGATGTGGATGACTAAGAACGTCAGAAGAGCTCTTGAGGAAAAATAGATGGTATATGACAGTTATAAGAACATGAAATCTGAAGAGGATTAAGAGAATTATGAAGCGAAACCGAAAGGCTGCAAAAGAATCCCAAACCCAACAACAGCACTGTTTAAGGCTGCCAGAATCGAAAAAGTGAGAAGATTGCTCAGAAAGGGAAGAAAAACAATAAAGGATCTCAAAATATTTAAGTGATGTGAAGATCAACAAGGAATTAGCTATTGAGCCGCTAACAGAACCTGTGCCTGAGACGTAACAAAATGACAAGATAAACCTAGAAATGTAAATGCATGCTTCTGTTCAACATCCGTGCAGTAAGGAAAAGTGAAATGCCAGAAAAGAGAGCGCAACTTCCAGAGGAGGATACTGTAAAAATAAGATTTTAAGAGCAATAAAGTAAGAACTAACCTTTGTACCACCTAGAATACACAAATAATAGAGAGAAGCTGTCAGGCTAGATTACTTGTGACAAATATACTTGAAAGAAAATTTCAAACAGCAGTGACCCTTTAAGAGCAATTGTGCAGAAAGAGCTCAAGATGAACACAAAAATAAGTGAATGTTACTCCAGCCTTCAGAAACCAAATCTGAAAGAGGTAGGAAAGCAGAGATGACACATTATAACCTGAGCGGCCGGAGCGATCCTACCAACGGTAACGCATGAGATCAGTGATCACATTTAGCATTAGGAAGAAATAGAAAACATTCCATAGCAATCCACGGTGGGAAACTTCTGCAAGTATAGTATGTTTGCAACCCTGTTTTCCATCACTTTGACGTGAAGTCTACCTGAAACAATGCTCTGCAACCTCCCCCTGGTTCCTGTCCTTGTTTTTTCACAGAACCCAGTGTCTTAGGCGGGACCATTGGAGAGTGGCAGCATCCATATTCACAACGTCAGGGAAACCTTAAGATCAATTCTATTAAAATCTGGTGGCCGAACTGAAAGAACGGGTATTTCAGAATCGATCACGAGCCCTGTTTCAGCACTGTGAAATAACCCCAAAGCTGGAAGACCTTCACACCAGGGTATTTACCTTCTATTCTACCAGCCCTTTGTAGAAAAGGTCAGCAGGTTCATCCTGCATCAAATCACTGGCCCTGGATTTAGCAGCATGAAGGAAGGAACTCACTGACCCTCTTAGATTCAAAAGATATTATCAGACAAAATTAAAGAACGTAATATTTTGTTGTAAGTTCAAGTTACTTTAATTAAACCTTTTATATCGAGTAATTTAGTCAACCACAGAAAAAGAGAGATACTAGCGCCTTTTTGGCTTCTCTACACGTGAGTATGCAGCAACGCTGTTTACTTACTTTGATTAATTAGCACATTTTCTCCCATGAAGAGGTTATTGAACTAATGTCTGAAGCCTAAGAAGTGCCAAAATAGGCTGCAAAATACATTTTATCCAACTATTCCCTTCGTTGGATTCAGAACACTTCTGCCCAGATTTTGCCCGCTAAATAAACTCACCACTATGCAGTTTGCATTTCTTGTTCTCTGTAGATGCCTGCCTTTCTAAATGCACATTCAAACAACCTTGTGGTTTTTTCACCTTTATGTCACTCAGTGGTGCTTAATTGAAATGTCTGTGGATATGCTTCTTACCTACTTACTGACCTTTCCCTAGCAGCCTACATCATCCCGTGTTCCAGGCTGTACTGAAACTACTATGGATGCTCTATTTGATGACATTACATTAAAGAGATTCGTGCCAAAACTCTTTGGCCACCACCATCGCTGCTGATGTCAGCACAGCTTTCAGAACAAGGCTAGTTAGCTAATTGCTTTACAGAGCAATCACAGGCAACACAGCACTTGGAGCCAAGTGTTTTGCTGGAGCGAGCGGGCAAAACGCCACTGAAGACATCTATTCCGTCAGGCCAAAATTCACCTTTGCAATGACAGCCAGCACAAAGCTTTATGGATGTGCTTAGGAAACCAAAGAATAAGGTTTCCGTAGGCTCGCATCCCACGTAAGCACAACACTAACCGTCTGTATTACACTGAATTTTAACTATAATCCATCCGACGATTTGTGGACACCCCAAAACAGTAGCCTTCATTGCTTTATATTGATTTTATCAACATCAGGAAAGGTTTTATGCGCTTAGGATGAAATCACGGAGTCACTGAAACCAGAGGGAGCTGTGCTGTTCATTTTAATGGCGTTAGGACTGAACTTTTTGCTGCAGAAACTATTCTGGCAATGTCATGAAGATTAAATGGAAGAAGACTCACTAATTTTAGACAGTGAGCCAGTGACAATGCAGTGTACAAGCAGGCAGTAATTCAGATCCATATTTTTAATAGTCTTATTTATATCAAAGAACATAAGGTTTGTCACAATAGATTCTACACACTATAAAATGCACATTGATCCCATGGTTTCCAGTAGAATCACTACGAAAACTAGTTGCAAATAAAATAAACCATGGCAAAAATGTTTTATCTGAAGAGATGAAAATGGCACATTTTAATATTAAGTGATCTTTCATGGAAAAGGAAAAGGAAAAAGTTAAATACCTCCATAATACAGTAAAAGTGTGAAAAATTATGTAATACTATTGAAGTAACTTGCAATCATTTAAAGCCATTAAAATGGACACTGAGATAAAATGGACATATATGGAATCAAATTTCTAAAGATAAACCAACAAATCTTCAGGAAAGTACATTGTATTGAATAGCGTAATACTTTTTAATGGAAAAACAGCCTTCAAATCATGGTATTTCGGCAATGAAGTTGCAGCCAGGAGAAACATTAGAGCTTAGTTTTAATCATCATCTACTATTTAGTATGGGACATAAAGTATTAAAGTAGTAAATCTCTGGAAGTCTATAGAGAAATCTAAGAGACTAGCATATTAATTTTTAAAAGTTTCCTAAACAATTTGTTTCCCTTTTTCTTTCACAGAGCTGTAGTAATGTAAAAACTTTACTCACTCATTATCCATGATGATATAGATACTTTAAGCACTACTAAAATTAACATTTGATTTCATTTCTGTGTCTGCAACAAAGGAAGAATGAATGTGGCCGTTCCAGAAAAGCCCTCGACTGTCTTTTACTTCTTTGATATTAAAAATATAGTGCAGTTCTTTGGTAAACTGGAGCGCTGTCTTGAAGGACAAGCACATTGAATTCATAATTAACCTATGATGGTTTTGAGTTCTCCTGAAGATTAATTTGCTTTTGCAAATTACTTAATAACTAGCAAGATAGCCCTTCTCTCTTTTAACTTGTCATCATTGGACCTCTAAAGAAACGATTATAAATCTTGAAGTAGTAATACAACCTATCATCTCAATTCGCACTTTGTGTGCAGAAATTCCAGCGCTGCAAAGTCATCCGATGCTCGCTGACCACTGAATTAAACACTTCAAGAGAATCAGTATTCAAATTCTTACTCCAGCAAAATTAATTCTTAAAAAAATAAGTATAATATTTTAAATTGTCCTCCACTGCTACAAGGTGGGGGGTTTTAGATATAAAGCTTAATTATTTAGAAAACAGTTTTGTATCTCAACAGCATATGCTGGTGGTTTCATGTTGTGAACAATACAGTGCTAGTTATTATTTTTAAAATTTCCAAGGACAATTTCCTAACTTGGAAGGAGAATTCAACACTAAAATTCAGCTTGATGGAAAAAAAAGCTAAACTGTGCCAAATATGAACAGAGTAAATGGAAGGACCCAGGTAATTATAGGTCAGTCAGCCTGACAGTGATCCCGGACAAAATAATAGAAAGGCCAGCACTGGAATTTTTAAGTAACGAAAAATTAAAGGAAGGTAATATAATCCACGCAAGTCAGCATAGAACAATGGGAAATAAATCTTTCAGACTACCTTGCCACTATTTTTTTTTTGAGACTAAGAGATGTTTTGCTAAAATAACTTCATTAATGTATTATATTTAGACTTCTCTATGGTATTTGACCTGTCCTTTCGATTACTAAAGGAGGATGATAACATCCGTGTGGCATACAATGTATTAAACATTTTCTGATGTACCTCGCGAAGAAGGTTTATACTGTGGGCCTGCAAAGGACTTCGCACCACTGAAAATCTCCAAACCGAAGCTGGGTATTTTTCTAAAATCTGAGTTCTCTTTCAGTCGTAGCAGGTGGATGGGATACAATGATTCCTTCGTAAAATTACATAGATTGAAATAGACAGCCACAATGGTTTCTTATGGTTTTAAAATCTACAGCTCTATACTTTCTATACTGTCATGTAGAATCACTGTTAAGTGAAGATCATTCTTTCAACATCTTTCCAAGGCACAAACTAACGGTTCATATATCTCCACATATTCCAAAGCTATTACTGAAAACAGGAAAGACTATTAGTGGGTAGGTGGGATTGTGTCACTTTTATAAAAGATACTGAATTTTCTTCTTTAAACTGAACATGAATTCCTTTGATTTGTGTTTTAAGTTTAAAAAATTAAATAAACTCAGTAATGGCATGAATTCAAGTGGAAAAATTAGAAATTTTTTTTTTATAGATCAGTATAGGAAATGCAATAAGTCTGAGAGACGTGTAGACCTGCCTTTGCATTATGTTAATGCATCAGTATCGCAACAGAAACCTTATGTTCCATTACAAGCAGGTATATTTATCTTACAAAAAGCACAAATCCTGTATTTTATAAGATTTTATGGAAAGTATTCAAAAATTCAAAACAAGGAAGTCAGCTCTTGACCAGAGCTCCTCCTAGAAAGACGCAATAAAATTTTTCACCTTTACATTTAACCATTTCATTTCAGCGAAGCAATCAAATACTTGCCTCAGTCTGTGAAACTTTGGTATAACACCAGTTACCCATTAAGGAAGCCAAGCATATAAGACAGTAAAAGAAACTATTCAAAGTAATTTAAACATGCATATAGAAGCTCACAGTGCAAGGAACAACAGGAAGCACAGGTCTCAGACGGACACCGTCTCATTCGGCTAAGCCAGTAGGACGGAGAACAGCTACAAAGCATCAGAAGCAAGAAGCCAGAGAATTACCAGCATCAGCATAAATAAACCCAACGCAAATGACAAAATACATTTATCTGCTCGCCCTGTTAGGCTAAAGTAACTTTACATTTGGGAGAAGATAATGAGAGCTTTGTGGTGAGATGATGGTGGGATCCCATGTTGGATGACCATTGTTGGAGAGGTTTCCATCGAGAAGGCGTAGACCTCTAGAAGGCGTAGACCTTCTTCAGAGCTTTCTCTCCGATTCCTCAGCTGGGTAAGCTTTCCTTCCTGACAGGCTGGCAGCCTCTGACAAAATCCTGTCTGACATTGGGAGGTGTGCGAGTTTTGTACTCTACTCATGCGTGATTTATTTATAGAGTATCTATACTGCATTATACTTTATTTACTCTTTGTCTCCTTTTTTAAAAAATATTTTCTTTAAAGTTCCTCTAAACTTACTGTGATGATTGCGTAGTTCATTTGGGGCAGGTGCCTTGGAATTAATTTGTTCCCAGCTCTGAAAGTCAGGATCTGAATGGGATTTCTGCAGCTGCCTGCAGCTAAGGTGTACGGCTAATGGCTTTGCTGGAGACAGCCTGCATCAGCGACTCCGAGGCAGCAGGATTTACAATTCAAAAATGCATTGAAAGAGAGGGAGAGGTATCATATGATGGTGGGCGGGCAGGTTCCACTGTCACGTGCTTAAATTGGCCGCTTCCCTCGCAGTGCTGAAGACACAAACTCATACATCTGTGCACGCTCGTGCTGAGCTAAATTAAATTGATTTTAAAAAGATCACACACTTGGTATTATACATATTATACTTTTATTAAAATAATACTCAAACATAATTTTTAGCAAAATTGTGACCACACCTCGATTGCAAAACTGACCAGAAACATCGTCTTCATAGATAACTAGGACATGCCTTTAATTCCCTTTATTCCTGAAACCACAACAGCTAGAAGAATATAGTGGTTAGACCTCCAAAAAGTAGGGAATTGTCACTTTGTGATCACATCTTTTTGCAGTTTCCAAACCAGCAGTAATGGTACCTCACCTGCCACTGCCCACTCTTGTTTCCAAACTCACATTTTAGTGGTCACAGCAATACACATTTGCAGGGAAAGTAAAAGACACTTCCCTGAAGGCATCTTTTAGAAGCAGCTTTTCCCTGCACAAATACATTAAAAATCTGGAAGAAGAAGCAAGTACTGAACTTCCCATTATTTCTTCATAAATGTTATTTAGTACTGAAAAACTGAAGTAATAGAACCTTAGAAATAGGCTTAGTCAGAAAGCAGCAAAACAGAATAAAATTTTACTAAACTATTCCTTTAGTTCCTCAAGAGTCTCTTTCTGACGATTTTACACACAGTGAAAATTCTTTTTTCCAAAAAGTAGTTTCATTTCTGTTAGGGAGTCAATCAGCGTGAACAGCGTTACTGAAGCACATGCCAAAATAGGGCTGATCAGTCTGCTGTCCCTTCAATCTCTGAATTGTTGTGGCTGCATTTTTCATTTTTTTCAAACACAGGAATGTCCCACCAAGCAATCTCCGTCATCTGGGTACATCATCAGTTGTTTCCCGTTAACTGCCGTTCTTTAAATCTGGGAATTAACTCAAAATTACAGGGTTTAAATTCTCCATCTGCTGTTAATTAGTATCTATTGTGAGTATCTAATAATTTTAGAGTATTTTTAAAATAGATGCTGTCTATGTGTTTTCCCGCCTCTTTTTCTACTCTTTCTCACACTAAACAAGATTCTCATTCAGTTTACGTGTCTCTGACATTACTGAGTGTATAGGACAAGGAGGGAGATAATAATCCAGATTACTGTGTAGCCGAATCTCAACAGAAAAACATCTTCCAGCCAAAGGCACATAGAAGAATTAACTTCTGTTAGCAATGAAATGTTTTCAGAAACATCAATTACCTATTTCTCTATTTTTCCTGCCCCTCAACTCCTCTCTAGTCATTGTGGCTCTTTGTTAAATCATTCCTCAAATTGCATTCACAACAGCGGGTACGATTCACATTTCTCTGTGTGTCTGTGTGTGTGTGTGTGTGTGTGTATGATTTTGATGCTTATTCATCACAAGAAAATGATTTCTTCTGTTTGGTTCTCTGAACATTGCTTCATGCCCATAAAGAGAAGGCTTTATTGAAGAAACCAAGTGTTCTTGCTTGGTACAGTCTCTAGCAGGTTTCATCTTGACTAGGAGTTCCTGCAGAAACGGACGATTAGCTCTGACACCAGAGAAGCGGGTTGCAGCGCTGGCCATTTTCATTTATCCTCATTCTGAACTGGGTTAAGAACTAAGCTTAACATCCCAGTGGACATTTGACTTCAGGCTGGCCCTGCACATTAGTCTCAAATGGCAACACAACGTGCAAAGCGCTGCAGCAGTCCTAAGAATGCAACTTTTCTTAACTGCCTTAGAGGAATGTCTCAAAATGCTCTCTGAGATGGTTTTTGAGCTCAGCTGATGAAACCATTCCCTGACCCGAATAAAGCTGTAGTTCATAATGAAGAAAATGCTAGACTCTTAAAGAATTGTATCTTCCAGGAGACTAGCTGGCTCTCGCGTCAGTAACAGAGTGACCACAACCCATCACTATGAACAATGGCACCGAAAGGTCCACTGAGTGCAAGAAATAAATGTATAAAATAATCTTTTTTTCGTCACTGGCTGCTTACAGCATATATTTCTATGTCCACCCATTAACACTCAAGAGTAAAGCAAAGTTCCGCAGGGAAATGAAACAGATATTTGTCAACAGATATTTGTAAGTTGGTGAGACGTTTAGCTTGAATCGCGTTGTCAAAATACATTTTCGCTCTTATGGCCCAGGAACGTAAGAGCGATGTGAAAGCTGGACCACCATGTTCTGTGAGCTTTTCGGTCAGCGTTCTACAAAATGGGTGTAAAAGATACAATCAGGGTTAAAAGTTTTACATTTTATCAAGCAGAAAGTGCTAAGCCTTTTACTTTAAAGAGTGGCATCATTAGGAAAATTCGGTAGGTTTATTCCTCTAAAATTGAGCCCAAAATGACAGCATTTGTCACGACACAATACAACATTCCAAACCCTTGTGCACGCTACACACAGTGCATTGTACAACAGTGGGTCTGACAGGTGTAAGAGCAGACAAGGTCAACAAATATGTTATTAAATGACCTTCTAAACACAAAGCCCAGAGGGATTATATTTCAGAAGACAAACAGCCGTGTGAAGATTTACCTCCGTAAGATGACTAAATTACCTTCCTCCGACTACATCTTTTGGGAAGAATATGTGTCTGCACATACACTAGCTGTCACAATGCCGCAAGGCTTTGTGCAGGAAAAAAGTGTCAGCAAGATTGGGTTTAAAACCAAAGCAAATAGAATTTGTATGAGACTGTTTCTCGTGAACCAGAAAAAGATCCTGAAACCAAAATTTGCTGTGCAACTGTATTTAACTTTAGAACATTTGCAATAACATTCATGTTTTTCCTTTCAAGCCATACAGAACAAATACATAGCTTGATTTTCACATGTAAAATATGTATTTGCTGAAATTAAATGTTCTGTACAATAGGAATACTTTTTCTGTCCTTCTGCCCTGAAATCTGTGGGGGAAAAGACCAAATGGCTTTTCCTTGGAACAAATACTTCTAAACAGAAGGATGCCAGGTCTTCACTGGAGAGACAGAAGAGTCTCGAACTCTTCAGGGGGAGGAAAATAAGTATTTCAGTGGTGGTTGTCCCAGTTTCCACCTATGCCACCAGAATAAACTGGAAACTCAGTGCCACTGGTTTCCCCCGCCTCCTTTGCCAGCACATCTTTCTTGCTTCTCTCCTTTCCTCCGAGTCCCCACACGTGGTTGTGTGTTAGTGGAGAGGCGCACGTAGACTCCGGGTATCCCACAGCAATCTCATACCGGTGTGTAAAGGGAGTGGGCTGACCTAGAAGATCTTTCCCTCACTAAAGTTTGCGATTCTGTACTCTCTGTAACGATGACGAGAGAGCTAATTTATGAATGGCTGGGTCACAAGAGAGTTAATGTAGCACAGTAATGCAGGGTGATACGCAGGATGGAGAGGGAGGAAGAATGTGGAGCTCAGCATATCACTTCTTTCTCATGTAAGCTGACGCTCAGCCTAAGAGAGGAAAACCATACTAATGGTGCAGCTGATGTCTTGTTAGAAAACATCTGAACTGTGACCAATTTCTCTTGACAAGAATTTTTATTCTGTATAAAAATGAGATGCTTAGTCATTTGGAAAATAAAGACTAAATCAGTGATGTAATTTCATTCAGTGATGGAATTTCAAAGAGGGTGGGTTTTTTTCTTTATTATAGAGAAAATCTTTTAACAAGTCTATTGAACCAGCCCATTAATAAGCCTCTTTCTCATCAGCATCAAAAGAGAAGTGAGAGCACAGTGCCTAGAGGATAAACAAGGATATAAAACCTTTTCTTGCCGTTCTAAAATTCAAAGTTTCCAGGTCTCTGCATAAGGCTGTACGTGTATGTTCATGCAGAAATAAGAGTGACAAGCAACAAATATCCTTGACAATTTTTAGCCTCTTGCTGTACACGAACGAAGGGCAAATATAGAAGAAAATGTAATGTGTCAGACATCTACACACGTTTTTCTCTCCGCAAGATAGATGCTAGGTCTCCATAGGGAAATCTGCAGGAAAGTAATTCTCAGAATAGAATGCAGACTTGCTGATGACATAATGCATACGTTTCAGTGGGGAAAAGGGGAAACGAGCTAAACTAGTAGGAACAAGTTTTAGCAGCACTTAATCAAAGTTGGTGAGTGAGCCCCAGTACAGGGAGGCAGCTGAAGGGACCGTTGCCTCCCGCAGGTCTCTGCCATAGTCGCTCTGAAAATGAAATTCTGGTTTTCTCTTAGCATCTGGTGAAAAGGAGCCTGCCAGAACAAGGTCACCGGGCAGAGGTGGCTGAGAGCACACCCACACATCTGTCTGTCCCTTCGCAGGGCATTTCTTTCCACGGCTGTCTGGCTAAGCCACGCAGACAGTGTCGGTAGGAACCAACACGGCTTTGCATGCTGCCAGATAGACCAGAACGTCCTAGTGTCAAATACTGCCTCCATATTCAGGGATGAAAAATTGTGTGGCTTCTTGGGCAGAGTATATGTAATTGGTTTTCTAAAGCTTTCCTCTTGACTTGACACATTGGACTTCCCATAAGCTATTGGGAATAGTGGTACAGAGGACAAAAAGTCTGGAATTTGGTACACTTAAAGTTGTGCTGGTGTCTTGGGAAGTTTTCTCAAAGTTTACTAGACACTCAACAAATCAGTATTTTTTATACTTCAGCCCATACCTGTGTCTCAAAGAGCAATAATGAAATCAGAATAATGCTTAACACTCAAGTCATATTAATCCTTGCATAACTTTGGTTGTACACTCAAAAAAAATATGTGTATCTGTCTCCTGTACCTATATTCCCAACCCAGGAGTTACAGACGTCATCATGTATCTGTTCTGGAGGTTGTTTGTAACTGCATTGTCTGCCAAGGTTTCTTTATGAACTCTGTACGTCACACTGCAAAACAAGAGTCCAGAAAACCATTCACAAAAAATGCATCTGGATTAATACCATTGTCACCCGGCACAGCAGGCTCCTAACCAGCAAAACTTTGGGACTCGCACGTCTTCTGCTAAACATTTCAAAATACTTTACAAAGATGAACGGATTAAGCTTCTAATCCTCCTTTTTAAGATAAATAAAAAATTGTGCATTTCACGTAGAAGTAAGATTAGGCAATGAGAGATGAAACAAATTTTGTTGCAATTACAGGTCTGGAGTAAGAACAAAACCCCAAAAGTTCTGACTTCCCTTCACCTGCTGTGATCTGCTTTGGAGTACAATGATGGTAATGTAAAATAAAGCAAGCAGGTTGTTTGGATCTTTTTCCATAAATTTTCTTGTCTCGTATGCTTTATGACCAGCAGAATGTTGTCAATGAAGATCCCAGAAATACAGAAAACTGTTTTAGCTCCAGAGTCAGACATAATCCAGAGTGAGCTGTTATCACCTATTTTGCAATTCTGATTCTCAGAAGCTTCTTCTGATGATTTTTTACCTTCTTGAATCAAACCTGACTCAGAGGAGCATGATATCACCCCCACTGCTGCTGTTCTCACTGTTATTAGCATTGTCCCTCAAAAGACTAATGATGAATAAGTGGTGGTAGTTGTCAGATCAAGAAACCAAGCATTACACCCAGTTTTATAGATGATGTGTCTGCGTGCCGTCCTTAGGTAGTGAAATCTTTAAAGACAAGGGGAGTTAAGGAGAGACAGTGAACTGAAGGATTTCTGCTGTTTCTTACAGAAAGCAGCTTGCAGCAGGTTGCCCAGGGCAGCCACGTCGGTGCGACACGGTTGTGGAAACTCCCCAAATCGTAGCCCGGAGAACTCGAGAAGTGGGTGCACGGCCTGCGATGTAATGCTGTTACGTGTGAAAAGCAGAAAAGAAAAGGCGAGCAAAGGCAGGTATTACTGATGCACAGTAATCTCTCCTCCGTGAATCAACGTAACCTCCATACAGTAAAGCGAAGGAAAAGTGGGATGATTTTGACAAAGCAAGTGAATTCTTGAAGGGTAAGCATTTTGATTTGATGATCACAATAAAGAATGAGAGAAATCGAGATCTCGCAGTGGCAGGGAAGCACAGGAGGTCAAATCAAAGTTTGTACCCTCACTTTGCTGACAGCTATGGGCTAACCAGTTGCTGGTATAAGACACTTGAAGGGTCTTCCTTCGATGATCCTGCCAGAGCTGTTAATCTCGCTCTAGGCCGGCCTAAGCACCCGCTGGCTCGGTAGTTTAGTCAGATTCACGACACAAAGGACAGAGATTTCACTACTGATATTTCCTTTAACAGACTAGATTCATAGAAGGATATTGACTGGAAGGGACCTCTGAAGGTTACCTGGTCCAATCCCCTGCTCAAAGCAGAACCAACTCAGAGCAGGTTGTCTTGCTCAGTCAAGTTTTCTTCATGTCCAAAGATGAGAGTTTCATTTCCCCAGCGGGGAAACGGGGCTGAGCCTCATGAGGCTCGTGTCGGTCGGCGTCCGTAGGCTGTTAACTTCCCTCTGCACATACGTCTTGTTTTATCTTTTTTAATATATGCATACTATATATATTTTGCTCAACTTAATACAGTGCTAATCTCAGTCACCATGGGAAGATACATGATGGAGCTAAAGGGATTATAGTTCCCCTCTTCTTCAGCATTACCTGCTCACGTGGTACAGCACGAGCCACACATCCGTAACTGCATCCAACTGGAATCAGGCAGATATTGCCCAGAGGCAATTCTTAGAGCCAAATCCTTGTCTAGTATTAAATGGCAGGGCACATTCAAAACGAAAGGGCTTCTGCCATTTTAGAAAAACTAGAGATCTGATCCAAAAGGCCTCCTGAAAATTTGTTTCTGCTTTCACTGAAAACAATGGGAAACTCCGCCACAGGATCGTTACTCCCATTGCTGCAGTGCCAGGCACATGCAGACAGAGCACGGGCACCTGAGTGCGAATTCATATCCAGTCCATACATTATTTGTGCTGTGGTAATCTCAGAAATGTTTTGGACATTATCCATACACACAGAAATGCAGACATCCTGCTTCAAATGAGTTACAGTCTGAAATATTAATGCCTACATCACCAACTAATATTTCTTTAATATGTGCTAAACTTTCTTACTCTTAAGGCTTCGCTCTTTTCCCATTTACAATACAAAATGCCCTGTTTCTTCCACCTTAGAGGACAGGGACTTTACCTCAGTCAGAGGTATATAAATCAGGTGTCTTTAGAGGGAGTGATCACAGGGGGCA
Source organism: Chionis minor (assembly GCA_013398295.1). NCBI lineage: Eukaryota > Metazoa > Chordata > Aves > Charadriiformes > Chionidae > Chionis > Chionis minor. The sequence continues at coordinate 112,884 of VZSF01005553.1, read as the reverse complement.
AAGTTGATGGCAGTGCTGGAATGGCGAGGCAGTACCGAACATCTTGCTAACAGTGTTTTTCCTCCTCACACCTTAAACTTTTCCACACCTCTGAAATGAAGAGGGAAGCCCCCAGAGAGGAGTCCTTCCACCCCACTGAACGACTCACTTAACCGCACAACTTCTAAGCCATAAAACACTTGAGTAATCCCACTGCTCAGCACAGGGTAAAAGGAGAAAATAGCATTAAAGATTTAAAGAACGCAGCAAACTCAAATGATAGCTGCACTGTTCACGTCATTACAGCTGAGGGTTTGTCAGCACTTTCATTATAATGCTCATTTCTCTGCTGTCACTCCAGGCTAAAATTTGGCAGAGCATACAACTTAAAGCACAGACAGACACAATAAGAACACAGTGAAAAGGAAAGCAGAGGCTTCAAGGATGGCATCCTGAGATACCTTCACATGTCAGGAGCAAACAGCATCTCACAAAGCACAATGCGAGAAGCGGAGCTAGGAGAACTATCCCTTCTCTCATAAGGACGGTGTGATAGAGAAAAGCTCAGTGGAATATATTGTTAGGAAACTACTATTAATAGCTTAAAAGATTCAGAAAGCTAAGTATAATATTGTGATTTAAGTTAAATTTATGCTGCAGTAGAATGGAAATAAATAAGCTGGACAGAAGAGGCAGACCACACATAAATATTACATCCGAACAGTTGATACCAGTCTTCACTTCGGGAATGTACGAAAATACGTCTGCTTGGACTGGTGTGGGCAGTGCAGAGTGCCACTAACATTAGGGATTTCTCTCAAGCAGTGTGGAGAACTTCTCTCCCTTCTCCCTTTCACAGTTGAGATTGTTGCGCCAGCAAATGTCCAATACAAGAAGAAGGCAGGACTGAGCATAGCATCAAAACATCTCTTGTAATCCAACAGTAAGCCTTACATCGTAGGGTAGCACGAATGAGCACTGCCGTTGAAAGAAATTATCTCCCTTGCCCCTCTTCTTCATCTCCTCAGCTCCTTTGTCAGCCTAATACCGGTACCCCTGTGGATGCAGAATGCCCCATTGTACAGGACTGGGTTAGATTAAAACTAAGCTGTGATGGTGGGTCGGTTTTAACTTGGGTAAAGCCCTGAGCAACCTGGTCTGCGATCAGTACTGACGCCTGCTTTGAGCAGGAGGCTGGACGGGGTGACCTCCCGAGGTCCCTTCCAACCTGTGAGAATCTCTTGTTCCGACGGATCAGCTTGCGGACACGGTCAGAGAGGTTTAGGACCACTTCTTGCAGTAACAGCACCAGCTAATGCTAGGTTAAAGTGTGTGTAGAACCACAGTATTAGTCATTATTCTTTATATTTTAAGAAGTTTTTAACAGGTTTGAGTATTTTTACAGAAAACAGTAAGAACAACAAAGATGCAGTTACTCTTACAGAGATGTGGTACATTGGATGGTTTACTCACTCCCCATTTACGACAGTAGCTGCTGTGGGACTTAGCACAAGCCTTTTAATTTTGCTTCAGCATCAGTGAAGACGCTTCTTATCTTTAAAAAACACTTAGAGATAAACAGTACTATCTATGCAACGTATGATTGCTATTATTATCTCAGGAAAATTTTATGAGGATTTGAAGAGTGCCAGTAAGTCCAAAAAAAAGGAGCTTAGTTCCCATGTTCAGAATTAGTTATAAGAAAGATTTTAAGATAACAATTATACAGGTCACCTAGTCCTATTGACTTTGATAGGGTAGCGTCTTCCTGGAGTTCATAAATGAGTGCAGGTTTGCACTGTGATATTCTTTCAGCAGCTCTTAAAGAAGGGCAGCTGAGCAAAATCTATGTTCAAGGGTTTGAGAAAGCCTAGTGCATCATTCCTAAAGCAGTGCAACTGCTGAACATGGAAAAATTATATTGTGCTCATCCTATGAGAGCTCTGAGGGTTGAAAGAAGCAGGGAATTAAAAGGAATATTAAAACACAACATCCGCACAACATCAGTTTGATTTGGTAGCAAAGGAATTATTTTCACTGTAGTAATTAACGACACTGTTGCTTAAGAACGACAGTTCTGTCATAAGTTTATCAGGACATGCACGCAGGTTTTAATATAAAATTTCCTGTCATTTATCACAGAGAAGAAGCGGAACTCCTTTCTCCTGCTTGCCTGTGTTGCCAGGGAAGGGCGTGCTGTTTGCATAAGATACAGGTCACACACTCGAAACCATTTTCCTGGCACTCTCAGGCTGCTTCCTCTGTGCGAAATGATGATGCTTTTGAGACACAACGATTGAGCATGTCCCTGTGCTGGCGTAACAGATGGCACCGGAGTGCAGAATGAATGAACAATGAACGAGGGACCACGTTTCACTTTTGTCAGCGTGCGATCTTTCAGCGATTCTGACACAAGGCTTACTCTTTTTAGATCAATCTGCTCCCTTTGTTTAACACTACCTAGTTAGTAGTGACACACATTTTTGGGAAAATTAGGTTAAAAGTCAGTGCAGTATGCAGAATTAGGAGGAGAAGAGCCTGGTCTTTTTAAACCAGACGTCCTCATTTACTTCTAATGAGACCCCACAATGACGAGCGTTGTCTTCATCTTGTATGTGAACATACAGCTCCCTGAATCCAAACCAAGTGTTTCCTCGTGCCCTGCCCCCAGGCCTCCTCTGCAAAGCCTAGCACAGCCTTTCTGTGTCACTGGAGCCTAAGGTAACACCTGAAGCGACATTTTCAAGTGGGGTTACGCATTCTTGGGCAGGGACCCTAGACTTTGCACCGACTTTATACAAGGTTAAAGCTTATAAATAGTAAGAAAAGGAGAAAATTGACTGCAAGTCTTCAAGGCAGCATTCAGATGGGCGGTCATATTTACCCACGCACTAGGCATGAGGAGCAAAGACAGCGGATAAAAAAACCCTGTTCTTACCCACAGCTAAACAGGAAATAGCTGCAAGATAAAACGCACAGGATAACTTCTCCTCCAGCGCAAGTTAAGGATCACTGAGGGTCAGCAACATTCGTACGTTTTGTCAGATTCAGGCAGCTGTTTCGCATATTTCAATGGGTACAGAAAGAGTGATTGTCTTAAATACCAGTGTATACGTTAACATGGGAAGAGGATGTATCAGGTGGAAAATAAATTATAAGCTCTTCAAATGTAGGTATTAAAACATCAAGCTATGAAAAGCCCTGCAGTGTTCTATAGCAACAGTCCAAACATTACAGTCTAAAAATGTTACAGAAATCTTTACATAACCGGATCTAAGGACCTAATCCACTGCTCATGGACTTCAGGGAGACTAAACATCTTGATGCAACTTCTTTTTTTCTTTAAATAATCCCTTGGAACTGTAAAAACAGTTCTGTGTTATGTATTTGGAGACCATGGGCTGATAAAAATCTTGGAAAAGCCATTCTTTTCTGAAGTTACTGCTGTCTTGGAAGTTTAATTAATGTTTGTTTGATTTAGTATTAAGGTGAAAAGAAATATGATTTTTTTGGTCCAGACTTCCTTTGATTTTAAACAATGTATTACTGATACACAGTTCTTACGTGCTACACATTTTTTCTCATCATGCTTTAATAGTCACGACTGCAAGAGGAAGCCCACTGCTTTGTGTAATCAGGGTACGGATCCTGTGTTAGGGACCTGTGGCAAAACCCCTTTTAGTTAGAGTAATAAATTGTCTATCCTTTGGGAAATTCAGGCATTTCAAAATTTATTTTCATCCTAATTGGGTAAAAATATTGAAACCCCAAAATGTTTAGTAAAATGCAGAGTCCACTGTCTTTTAATTTGGAAATATCAACTAGGCCCTGCTGAACTATTTTTACAGTAACGTTGAAATATTATAGTCTGCACATCTAGAAGTTTGAACATGAAAAAAGATCCAAATGAAAAATGGAAATGTTGAAATGGAGTATTCCATTTTATTTTTTAAAAGTTGTTAATGTTTTCCATATCAAGTTCTTCCATATTACTAGAAGACATTTAAGAAACAGTAAAATTAAAAATAACTACCTGAAGCTGCCCTGACTTTTAGGAATGTGTCTGCACTTGCACACATTTTATAAATTGTACATCCTGTGTCTGTAATCCATGTGTCTGTAATCCATATTCAGGGGAGAAGGCTAGAAACAGCCGCTACTAATCTAATGCCTATACCAAATTTAGGGACTATGAAGTTTAAAGGTGTTTAAAAGCTAATTCACTGGGCATTTTTAAAAGTCAATATATTAATAGAAAAAGGAATTACAGTATCACTCTTGAAAAGATAAGAACAAAGACTTTTTCTTTTAAACAAGCTTCTTCCTCATGAACTGCTAAAGACACCCAGAAGTTGCTTTTATCCCAAACCTAGGTTCCCTGTAATCTTTTTTTACATAGTTAGTTTCAAAGCCTTAAATGACCTACCAGTTAGTTGGAAATTCATGTCAAATTATTCAGTACCTATTACTGCTCTATTGTCCAAACTCAAACCCCAGATTTTTTATCTGGATTCTGAGTGTATCAAGCATATTCGAGCATGAAGTCTGGACGAGGTCCCGCATGCTCCGTGAGTGTCTCTTTCCGGGCTAGAAATGATGTGGGAACTTCCACTTGGTTGGTCTCAGGGCACTTTCAAAACAGCGCAAAAGGGACAAGGGGGTCCAAGGGGAGCAAGGCCATGGAGGACACCCCTCCATAGCTCTGCACGGTGGGAACGCTCACGTGGAAAGGCATTATTATCTTTTCCTGCAATGCATCCAAACTTGTATCATGGAAAGTCTGATAGACAGGGAGATATGTAACAGCAGCAAAATGACCTCACAGTGAATGCTTCATCCACCGTTTAGTTCCTGTCCAAACCCACTTGTGGCAAGAGGAAAAGGAGCCAATTTCATGCAGAATGCAGGAACTTCCCCTGCTCCACCATGGAGGGTGACGGAGCACAGCGAGTGCTTCTGACTCAGGGTGAAATACAAATACTTGCCCACAAATGGATGAGTCGGGAAAGAAATTTTTCACAATAGTTTTGCAACTGTTTTCCCAGTCAAAAGTTATATTAATTACTCCCTGAAGGCCATTAGATTTTAGATCTAAGTGAGGTAGATAGGAATTATAGTGAAAAAACCCACAACAATCCTTTGCTAGTATGTATTTGGAGAAGGTTAAAGGCAATTTAACCTCTGCCATCAGAGTGAAGGTTGTGCAGCTGTAAAACCTCTTACATCCAACCTTCCAGCACATCCTAAACCAGCACCATCTTAGGGCTGATCCCTCACCTGGGGAAAGGGGCTAGTTTAAAAGCATCTTTGATCCCCTGTCACACAGAAAGATCTTGTTGCAAAAAAATGGGTATGGGGCAGGACTTTGAAGATAATCAATTCACTGGAGGGAAAAAAAAAAGCTTCCTAGGCTTTGGCAGGTCTTTCTCATACATATGGAGTGTCTGTGCATCATAAAATGTGAGCGAGATCAGTCAGCATGTCATTATTAATGAATAATCATAAATACAAAGGAAAAGCCAAAGCCTGAGTGCAATAGACAATAAAAGCTTTGATGACTTTTTTATCCCACAAGTTATAGGGGTGCTTTCTAAAATACCAGAAATAAAACCAAGTTACAGGGTCCACAACGCAAGATGTAAGTCTTATGTCACATCAAACATAAGGAATTAATGGAAATCGCTTCTCTCAAAGTAATGATCTTCATATTTGCTGCTGAAATACTTGAAAGCTTGCATCAAGTCAGCGTAAACAAACCAGAATGAAATAAAACTTCAGGTAGTGCTGCGAAAACAAAAGACAGCAGCTCCAGCTGTCAGTGAGGTGTAAGTGCCGCAATAGTAACCATTCTGGTGGCAATTCTGTGGATCTTCATAAAGAGCAAACTGGCACCACCATCTGAAAGTTTTCTGAATTCAGTGTAATTCTTTACCTAATTCCACGTAACCATTTAATCAAAACAAAAACATTCTAAACAGCCCTTAATAACATTTCATTAAAGACAGGGGTTTTTTTTTAAATTAGAAAAGGAATCATTACTAACCCCTTCTGCCTTGAAAACTAACTAGTCCTTTAAATAAATAAAAAAAAAGGCGTTTAGAGGACCATGAGGTCCTGCTTTATGTGTAAGACTAGTGCAGTTTTGCTATTCATCCGGAAAATGTTCTGTACTGACCCAAGGTCAAGCCCGCCAAAGCCCAAAGATGACCTGGTCTGTGTTGCCCACACCCATGATTTCTGATCTGCTACAAGAGGACACTGCAATGTTTCAGCCTTGTTCCTTAACACATTCTGGTCCTGATAAGAGTTAGTTGCTATTTACTGCTTTAGTATTCTAAAACTGTGGGACGAAACAACTGCAAAACTGCCCTACCACAAACACCTCTCAAGAATGGGCAGATATTTACTCAAGGAAGAACTAGCAGACATCAAAACTTATTATTTAGGTCTCTGCCTATTATAGATGAATATCTAAAATGATAGTTTCTTTCTTTGTGCCACACACATTGCATTAAAAACAAAGCTTCATGATTCCACACAAATTCAAAATGTGGCGGAAAAGTTCTAGATGAAACTAAAATGTGAATTATTTTAACAAACTACAGGGTTTGGTGTTTTTTCTTTTTTTAATATGATCATACCATGAAGTACAGTTTTATACATTCAAACTAGAGTTACCAAGCCAGGTCCCCAATTTGCTTGTCTACTTACTACTTTGCAAAAAGGGCTCTCTTCAAATTAATCTTCTGCAGCACATTAAATTATTCAGTATACTAAGATACAGAGTTAATCCTTGTTTTCCCTGCAGAAAGGCTGCAACAGATGAAGTACAATGCTGTGTAGAATAATGTTTTAATACGCCTGTGTTCAGTTTTGTAGGAATCATGTATTGGAAAGGAGTACCTGAAAACTGGAGTGTGCTTCCTCCCCAGTTAGCATGTCCCAGCACTAAGAGTGACCACTGGGATTACTCATCAAGTAATACCTAGGAAAAAGCTGTGTATATCTTTTGTGTACTAAGATACCCTAGATATGCTGCAAGGGTTGGCCCTAAAAGAACAGGGTTAAACCTAACCATCGAATTTACTGACTTCCATTTTCACAATTTATACAGTAATATATTTTATCTATATAAACAATGAGTCATCTGATAAGGCATTAGAGTAACAGAAAGCTTGTGCTTTTTTCGAATTGCTGAGAAGAATGACTATGGTACATAGCCTCTCTTTTCAAAACAACAGCTGTCTCTACCCTGCAGGAAAGAGAAGAAAAGAACTTGGGCTTTTGGACTCCAGGGGGGGATTCAGCAAAAGAGATAAAGATCTGGCAAATTTCAAAACACTGCCTTAACACATACCTGCTCACACCAATAGATTTTCTGTTTATAAAGCAACAACAAAAATTAGAATTGGGGGGTGGGGGGGAGCGCGGTGTTGTGACTTGAACCGACAAAATGAGGCGTTGGTTCCCGACCATATGTACTGCATTCTCCCCCAGAAACCGACAGAACAGTCACCGAGTCCATCTGGTCCCCGTACCACAGAATAAAGCCTCCTGCATGCGATTTAACTTCACCTTCCTGTAATTATCCCCAGTACATTCCCCGGGAAGCTTGTCTTATCCACCTGACAGCTACCAAGTGATCTGGGCAGACCCCAGCGCGCTCACTGAGCCAGTGGCATGTTAATGGACAGCCGCACGGCAGACGAAGTGACAGAGGAGCCCAGCCAAAGGTTTATCGTGCGTTTCCTCCGTACGTTTCCCAAGCCACTACACAAGTACCAGCACTTAGTGGAGCTGATCCTCCCTATCTAAGCGGCCCTGCTAAGGCTACGGCAGCGATCCCTGGCTGAAACGGCACGCTGTATTCCTGAGGAGGCCAGGATTACATCAACCGTGCAAGAAACGGATTGTCAATATCTCCTCTGAAATTATGCCGCACCCTCACATGAGGAACAATTGGATCTAATTCACTGAGCCCTGTGATACAAGAGAAAGGTTTGTAAGCAATTGAAAATATATGCCCCATATTTCCTTACATCCCTTTTTGCCATTAAATATACCAAGTAATTAGTCCTTTGTTATAAAAGACTGTTGGGGCTGCCTGAGTAGTCTTCTAGTTATTTAATAAATTACTCAGCAAAGGGGTGAATTTAGCCAGGCGTCCACTGGTGAGGAGAGCGCTAATTAACTGATACCCAGGCAGGCAGCAATTACCCTTCTCCTCCCAGACAAAAAGAATATCTCTATTCCAAATACGTGTCCAGAAAGAATTAAGAACTCTGAAATGTACATCTCCTCCAGCAGCAAGTGATCTGGAACGGAGCAGCAGTCAACCCAAAGATCTCAAATCATTTAAACTAAATACAAAACAAGATAAAATAAAGAATCTGCGCCTTATGAAGGGAGCGAACTGGCTTCAGAAATAAGTTTCCAGCTGGGACCAGATTGCAAGCGCTTTTATTCACTCTGCGGGAGTAGTTATTCACGCGAACAGTCCCTGTAAAGCCAGGGAAACAAACTCACGTGAGCATGTAGTCATGACTGTGAACATGAAGCTTGCCATCTGACCTTCAAAACCGACACAATTTTGTGGCGCTTTTACTGAAAGTACAATAGGGATGTTGGAGGTTGGGTTTTTTTCTTAAATATGATTTTGCTGTCATTTCATATAAAAAGTCCTAGGAGGAAATTAACTGATCGCATTTTAATTTACGGAGAGTTTTTCATTCTGACACATTTGGTCAAATAAGCCAATTTACAGGTTGGTGTCTCAGCAACAGACTCGTAGCAAACAGGATGCTGGGATTACTCAGGCTTGCATTGGCTTCGGTTTTTGGAGTGCCCAGCCACAGAGCAGACTTCCTGCGGCCACCTGGGGCTGCAGCTCTGCTGATGGGCACCCACCCACCCGCACGGAGGCCAGGAGCCATCCCACCAGGTACATGCGAGCACAAAGGCAACCAAGGGACCACCCGTGCTGAGCAGGAACAAAGGGTTCCTGGAGGAGCGTCCAAACAGCTCTGCATCCTCAGTTTACCGACCCGTGAGAGAAAGGATGCGTTTAGAATAGACCTGCTCTGATTACAAGAGTTTTGGCTCATTTACATAAAGGCTGAAAAAGGCTGAAATGTAAGTAGTACGATTAGTGACCTAAGGGGAAAATTTCAAAAGCACAAATAAGACTTAAGTGCCAAGCTGCAACAAGCAGTTAGAACTAATATCCGAACCCAGAATCCAAGCCTAGGACGAGAGGCCATCTGGCACCCAAAGACCAGCAATCAGGCTAAATACCAGAGGTCAACAGCCTGAGTCAGAAGCCAAGATACAAGCCAAGGGTTAGGTCTGAAATAGGTTCTGGATGCTAGCCAAAGGTCACAAAATGAGCATTTTCAAATAGCCACGCACCTCGGCCACTGACTGGCCAGAGAACAAATTTAGATGCTCCCTTAAATAGCCCTGGTCTTAGCACCAGTGAGCATTCACAGGGGTGACCACAGGCGCCATGACTGTGGCCTTGCTGAAAGCCAGCAGTCCTCAGCAGCCCACCACTGGGGTCCCTCTGGGCCATTCAGAGAGTAAGGCTGGTGACAGCTCCTCCTGATGCCATCGGTGAGTGAAGCCCCTAACAGCCATACGTAGGTTTGCCGAGTTTCCCATCGGGAAAATGGAGTGACGGAGATTTGCCAAGTTTGTCTCTTCCGTAAGCTCGGCGGGAACACAAAAAAAGGCAGTTCTAGCTGAAATATGAGAGAAAACTGGGCCTCAAAGAGAATGCAGAAACCTAAAAACCCCATGAACTAACAGAAGATCTTGCTACAGATCTACATTTTAGTTGCCTTTTTCCTCTATTACCATTTTGATGATTACAACTAAAATACAAGCCCTGGTGCTACACTCTTCATTTGGCTATATATAAATAAGCAAGATATTCTCTTTTGACAATTTTACAACATAAGCATTTTCAAGTATTAGATTATTTTTAATGAGGAGCAGGTAAAAAAGTATCAAAACCATCCTTTTTATGTATAAATTAAAAGAACAAATTCATCTTGATGTCCCATTGTATGCCTCATTAGCATATCCTCTGGAGAATGCTTGCTGGCTTTGGGAGCCTTTCAAGAACCACTACAATGCTGCTTAAAACTACAATTAAAAGATATCTTAAATAGTAGTATCAGTGAACGGTTTGCAAATAGCCCATATACCAGAATATGGTTTTGCAAACATTAATAATTAAATTCTGACTAGAGATGCAAATGAAAAAAACAACTTAAAGAGACAGAATATAGACTATTTCTTTATATTCCAGATAAAAAACTTCCAGAAGCTGTGGCTGCCCCATCCCTGGAGGTTCAAGGCCAGGTTGGATGGGACTTTGAACAACCTGGTCTAGTGGGAGGTGTCCCTCCCCATGGCGGGGGGTTGGAACTGGATGATCTTGAAGGTCCCTTCCAACCCAAACCATTCTGTGACTCTATGATCTTCTCTGATTTTTTGTCAAGGTTATAAAGAACTAGTGGGGATTGGAGTAAGTTTACTAAGTCTCTCTGCTCTGTTGACATAATGGTAATAAAATACATTTGTGCAATTACCTTAATTATTATACATTTATTTTTTTCTTTCTCAAAGTGTTTGACAAAGTGCCCTTATACTGGCAGCCGTGCCCACCTAGTAAAGTCGGTGTTTCAGTTACCAGCTTTCACTTGCAGTGGGTTTTACTTAGTATGCCTCTCATTATTTAAAACCAAACAAATAGTTACTACCGTTCAAACCTCTCAGCAGTTGGCTTGGTGCCACTAAGCCATGGAGAGCACTTTGCAGACGTCTGACCATTAAACAAGCACCATGAAGTAGATTAGGGCCTATAAAAGGTATATCTGAAGTTGAATAAATGTAAAAAACCCCTTGTATTACAGAGTAATATTTTGTGGATTTTCTAAAGGAGCAAGTATAACAGATTATTGCTCTTTTAACTTAAGCATTCCCCACAGCTGTTTGTAAGCCAACAGCATTGCCTAGCTCCCATGTCACAGAAGCTCATGAATCACACAGTGGCCCTGAAGTGCTACATCTCAACAGTTTAGACAGCCTACTTGGCCAGCTCCCCATTACAACTGGAATTTAAGACCAAGTAAAAAAAAAAACCCCAAAAAAACCCCAAGAAAAAAACCTTCAACAGACTATAATGGGAGCATCTTACCAAAAATATGTGCCCCTGATATTAGAAAAGTCAAACAGTCCCCTTCTCACACAAATACATTGCAAAGACATGGACATGCTCTCCTGCTAAGACCTTCCTTCAGCCTGAGCTCCCCTGCTACTCCTGCGCGGACATTCTTGCTCCTGGGAGCCAAAGCAAAGAGCAGGAGGAGCAGCTTGTCTTCCCCCTTGGCCAGTCCCGCGCTCCCCTTCCACGCAGCGCAGGACACCAACAGCGCTCCCGCCGTACCCAGCTCACCTGCGAGGCAGAACCACCCACGAATTATTCCGGTGACAAGTCCATCATGAAAATGGAGCTGATCAGAATTTTTCTTGATCCAAAAATGGCAAAAAGAATGCCAGTTTTATCTCAGAGTGAAAACATTTTACAGGGGCAATTTCTGTTCTATTTTTTGGTAACTGGTTTTGGTTTTTTTTCCATTAGGGTTAATAGTGGAATCTGGTGATTCCTGCCCTGTAGGACAGGTCATCACTTCTGGAACTCAGTTCTCTTGGTGGGTAGGGTTTTGTCATGGAAGTGTCAAGCCTCCTAAAACCACTCCATCTCCGTCTGCCCACCGTCAGGTGCACACATGCACACGGGGATAGGGAGAAGGCATGGCAAGCGTGACCTACACATCACTGGTTTCTATGCCAGCTGTCGTCGGCCACAGATTGCGCTCACAGGTAGAGGAGGAGCTGGGCAGTTAGGCAGGCACACTGGATTTAGATCTCCAGGACTGCAGAGCTCATCAGAACTGGCCAGCTCGGGAAGGCTGGAAAAAGCGAGAGGAGATGTGGTCCTTCAGCTGCTTTTGCATACGTGTATTGTTTACACTACAGCTTTTCACTGCGGTCTGTTAAAATTAATTGTTTTGAAAACAACATAGCTTATATAGACTTTCGAAGAGGTAACAATTTTGAAAATAAGACACAGTCATCATCTTGACCGTGAGAGGTTTGAAATAACATGTTAGAGTCTGCCATGCAAACTGGTACTCAAGGGGTGTTTAAATAACTATTTGTGATTATTACAGTCTGTTGGAGAGATGCTCCTCAGCTCTTCAATCCTTACCTGACAAAACATATTACCCTTACATGAGCTCTTTGGATTCGTCATTTCAGTACACTAATTCCACATGCAAAAATAATCTTATGGTGAAATACCACTAAGGAAAAATTGCTGTATGAATGCAGTGGATGGTTTCAACACGCAACATATTTGTTAATTCTCTTTCCTTTGAAAACACGCCAAAGTAAGCAATCTAAGTTGTAGATTAATCTCTAAAGTTTCATTTGTTTTCAAAATGAAAATTCAGTAAATCTGTAGACAGAATTTTGTAGAGAATACTTTACTAGGTGATTGCCATGTTACTTTATGCATGTAACTGCATTTGATATTAATTAAATAAGATGTTACTGCTTTTGTTCTTAAATAATTCAATACTATCAGATCACTTCTTTTCTAACACCGGAGGCAAGGGACACACGGTCCCAAAATTAAAGGCTGTAATTGCACTTCCATCACAGCCCTTAAGGCCTGCCTGAAGTACAGCAGTTTCTCAGGCTAAGCTCTGTGCTGGTTTGGTTGCAAATTTCCACAGCGTCGCGTGTGAGTGCCTTCCCCTTGAAACGCCCTTCCTATGCCACTCCTCACATCTCTTAACCACAGGGCTCCCCTGAGGCTCTTCAGCAGACAGCTTTATGGCTCTCTTCTGAGACACTACAGCAAAGGAACTCTCCATCAGCCAGAACTTAATTGGTGAAAAGAAGCCAAGTAAGAGGTTAGGATCTCATCCAGTTTATTTACTTAATCATGATGTAATTGAGCTTGCCTTTTCGCCAGTATAGTGACTCCTCGCTACTTTTCTTGTCCTGCCTTCCTTACCCCCTGGAGGAAGGCCACCGCATCCCAAACTGGGTGGGTCTGCCTCAGAGTTTCAGTTCAAAGCAGAACACATTATGTTTCCTTGACTGCAACTGTTAGGGGCAGAATTTAGCACACAACAGATATTAAATCCACCTGGTTATGTCACTCTTGGACATGACGCATCCCGGAGAAAAGCGACGAAGTGAAGAGCAAGAGATCCATGTGCTTACACTAAGAGCTGACCAGCGCTGCGCCTTCAGCGTCTGGTCAGACAAGTGTCCCTTTCGCTTTGCAGCCCAAGCCCAGCAGCCAGGTGAGCACCCAGAGAAGGTGTCAGGCGGCAGCGAGGGGCCTGAGGAAACCCACTCTGCCAGAGCAGAGCAGCGTTCCCAAACCCGTTCCTTTGCCATGATCGTGGCACGAGGATGGCAGCAGTCAACGCAGCTGCTGCCCTCACCTTCAAATAAGGTCTTATGATAGATCTGCAACCCACCAGCCCTTCCCTGGATGAGTGAAGTAGCGTCATAATGCCTACTGTTTGCATCACTCTTCAAAAAAGTATTTCGGTGAAATTTATAATGATGAGTAAATACCTGGTACTCATTTTATGTCTGGGAAAACAAAGGTGCAGAGAGCTGAAGCGGTTTAATAACCTAAGAAATGAATGCAGGTTTACTGACTCCCATTCCTCTGACACTGGACAACCTAAGAAGCACCAAAAGCAGCCAAAGTCATCTGGGTGTTTTACATTATTCCCAGTCATGTCTGAAAAGCTCTAGAGCTATTTACTCTCAGAATTGTGTTGAATCCTCTTTATTAGCACTGTACCACATCGAGAAAGACCTATTGAAAAATACACATGTGGTCATAAAAAATTTATCTAACCTATTTTAAAGATGATGGCTCTGATATGCATATTTTGCAAGAGGACCAGCTAAAAATGTTAAAAAGGAATCCTGACTTGCTATTTTACAGCAAGTCTTCAGAGAAGCATATAAACCCACGTTATAAAATGTATGTGATAGTCTCAATATTTAAAGGGCTAGATACATAGAGGCATCAAACGTGGCTCAGGAACCTTGAAGGAAAAAAAAAGGAAAACAAGAAAGCAAAAATATAAGCACACAATAATGCCATAAGACTGACACAGTATATTTAAGGTAGATAACACAATAACTAAAAATAACTAAATAACTAAAATTGGCTCAGTTAAAAACTGACATAGTTCTTCTAAAGCAGCTTTCTCAAGGCTCAAGGTATCTACTACTGATGCACAATTACTCCTGATGTATTTCTCAATTTTGTACAGAGCAGAACCTTGCTAATCTGTCTTTTTTTTAATCTGTGCAGTTGTTATGGTTTGAGAAAACCCATAACAATTTATTGTCATTTAGACAATTATTCTCTCACCGATGACCCCTCCCCACCCAGGAAGGGGAATCAGGAAGAAAACAAGGAAACCGGGGATGAAAGATAGACAGGTTTAATAGGATAGAACTAGATAATTAACAGTACTAACACCAAAGAAGCCATATTGATCCCAATACGCGTATATACTGCACAAGGATTATACTCAGACAACTGTATCAGTAGGAAGCTGTGCGCTCCCAGCAGTGGACAGGAAATGTTGGACACTGCGAGCGCTACAGCTTGAGGAGGAAGGGAAGGACTCAGGGATCCGGCACCAGGGCAAGAAGTCCCCTGGATCACTGCCACCAAGGGACAGCCATCAAGGGGGAGCGAACTTCACAGCAAACTTTCTAATTTATACTGAATGTGACGTTCATGGTATGAAATAACCCTGTTGGCAGCTTGGGTCAAGTACCTGGGTCTCGGCTTCTCCTCATCCCTGCACCCAGCCAGCTCGAAAACACTGAGACCTTGAGACCCACATGCCATAGCTGGATATAAAGCAAGTATTTTCACAAATTCAGACACTAGAGTCCTCCAAAAATACAGTTTTTCCAAGCATCAGAAGAGAAACCAGTCCTGTGTTGCTGAAACCGGGACAGCAGTCTATGATCTGTACAAGAAGAACAAGCTACTCTGCCTTGTGATAGTAATTGCATATTGTTTTTCCTAATGTTACTATAACAATAAAACAGAAACTACATGTAAAATGAAACAAGCAATAGAGAATCCCTGATGGTGCACCTTTGCTTCTGCAATATTTTGTCCAATTGCTAATTTGCCACAACAGAGATTTGCAACAGAATACATTTTCAGTACTGAAATTAGTACGGTTCTAATATATTCAGCAGCAGGCCTTGCATCTACTGTTGGATAAAATATGACAAAACTGGCTAAAGATGTATGTTCAAAGCCCTATATATTACAGTAAGTACATAAATCAATAAAAGTCAGGCTATACACCTACATGTGACGTACTTACAAAGGCTGCGATCACTGAAAGCCTTGTATTCAAAAACAAGTTGTATTTAAATTTTTGGACAAACTTAGACTGGAAGAACCCATTCCTGGATATTTATGAAAAATGCACAGTCCCAGGAATAATTTTTTCTCTCTAGTTCTGATTTATGTCAATGATAAACTACTCTCTTTACTCTGTTCAGTGACAGATTATAACTAAGGGTGAACATGACATAATTTCTGAGCCAAACCTCCGTGCTTTAGTTAAAGAAGTTAGCTTTGCCTGTCTAATTTAACTACGTACCTTCGTCAGAGGAGAGCTGTCATATTTTGATGCAAACTCCAGCAATTTACATGTTTCAAGTTCCAGGCAATGTCTTCCTAGAAAAAATTGCCACCCTTCCACAATCCCCTGTGAAACGGCAAACCAGGTTAGAAAGATAGAGCAGATTGGATTACCTGTCTGCGCCAGAACATTGTTTCTAGGAGATAATCCATAAATGATTAATCCTTCTAATGTTCTTGAGCAATGTAAGGAGGGCTGCCTGTGACCTATTTCAACCTCTTGCACTGTTGTTGTGGGAACAGCTTTACTGTATAAATCGAATTTAGTATATTCATTTTCTTGGTGTTACTGAATTTTGAGTGTAATTTAAAGCTTTTTCTTTGTTCAGTATTTTTTTAGCATCCCTTAGAAAGACCATAACTGTTGGTAACACTCATGTCCAAAATGGCAGTGAACACATAGATGGCTAAATGCTTTTTATGTCATTTTCCTTGCACTTTATTAAATTACATTATTTCAGCAATTTGGTGTTGTTTTTAATGCTTCTCACTTCAAATTTTCTAGAAGTTTGCCAGTTCTACAAGGAGGAAAAAAAAAAAAGAAAAAAAGAAGAAAATCATCCATTCCTGTCACAGAATCATGACTGCAACTATTATATGACAAAATGAGACCAAAGTAATTTATAGTTAAACTCAGATTTCAGTATTGCAACATCTGAGAAACCCAGATACTCTACAAAGTAGTTATGTATTATCTCTATTGGAGGTACAATATAGAAATAGGAAAAAATCCCCTGCCTACAGCTGGGTAAGTCATCGGTCCCAGAACTATTTTCCTATAGCTTGTGGCTTCAGTGTGATGACCCTCCGAAACCAGGAGTTGCTTTACACACCAACCTACCCCATGGATTTTAATTGTTTAGATTCCCACTGCTCTGTATCCATTCGGACTGTATTTGCAGATGTAGTCACACGCTCAAAGAACCCCCAATCCTGTTGACAAAACTCAGGCCAGAAACTGTCGCCTTTGGAGAGAAGAACTGTAGAAACACATCGTTGGCTTATTTCATAATTCTGACTTAAACAACAGCCTTGGCCGAAGGGAAGGGGCACTGCTCTCCCGAGAAAGGTGAGAGAGAAATGATGCAATGGCAAAATGGAGTCATTACCTTAACTAAAAGGCTCTGCACAGAGGTAAGAACACGTATGTAAACATCACCCCTGACAGATATTGTACCATCTGATCCTAAAAAACGATAGTGAAGGAGACACCACAACATCCTTCAGTAACTTGTTATATTGCTCAATTCCTACTGATCAAGATTGTTAGGATCCAGCCTAATTACTTTTGCTGCACATTAACCTGACCTCATTTTGTCCTTTTGTAAGTGTGGAGAACCACTTTCTGTAACAACCTTTTACACATCAAATGCGTAAACTGCCATGTTCTTTTTTTTTTATTTTCTCTTTCCTTTGACCTAGCAACATAATAATTTGGTTTGTTCCTCTTGCAAGTCATGTGATATAAGTCTTTTTGCATTCCTCCAGCTTTTTATCCGTAGTCTCCTCAGTTTGTCTACAATTCCTATTTGGTGTATCACTCCAGGAGCACATTATGAACTGACAAATTTATCGTGGAATTAATTATTAAAAACCCAAGGAAAATATTGTTGTAAATCTGGTGGTATTTTACCCTCATGACAACCAACAAGTGTTTTAACTCGTTTAGTTTTGTGGCCAGGCGAAGATGGATAAAAGGAAACTGATCCGGTGACAACAGATACTGCAGAGAATCCAAATTTTAAAAACTCTCAGGTAAAAAGGAAAAAATTTGCTGCCCCATAGCACTGTAATGTGTAACAACTTAGAAAACTTTCTTCTAAGGGTGGTAAAAGATTTTTCACTGTTAATAATAAATATCTGTCACCAGGAATATGCAATAAGGTACTTGTGGATGCAGCATTAGTGCAGAAAGAGCATACTGCAAGTTGGAAGATCTGCAAAAGGCTTATGATTCACTCGGCACTCCTAAAGAGGAGAATAATTCCAAAGGAAAGGTAACTTTTCTTTATGTACATAAATATGGTATAAACTGCTGTTGAGTAGCATACAAAGCCATTTCTGTGCTGTTCTCAAAAGGTGACATCTTTACAAGTCTCATTTACAAAGAGATGGGTCATAATCTCCAACTGTAGCAGTTTTCAGTTATCCTTATCAGCCTGGAGAATCACCACAGGAAGAACTAGTTGTACAGTGAGGTACAGCAAGGAGACTGAGTATCAGGAACTGTCAGCATCACCAACAGCAAAGATCAAATGGTTATTCACAGTAGAGCAAAGAATACAACAGAAGTAAACACTGTAATAAATAATAAGCAAATAAAAACGCTCAAGTAATGCCTCCTATGAAATAAAATGATTTTTCAAACTGAATGTCAACCCTTGCAAAATTCTAGCATCCCCCTTCCGCCCTTTTTGTTTTAACCACTTTAAAATAACAGAGAAATAAACAGTCCATAGAATTACAGCCATTATCATTGAAATTTAAGGTATAGGTAACAATGCAATTACTAATCAATAGCCCAAGGATTGCCTGCAACTACAATTCAGGGAAAAAAATCTGCAAGCAAGCCAATAAAAAGTGTCATTTGCAAAGTATCTCATGAAACCAGAAACTTCTGACAACTGTTTCAAGTGGAAAACAGCAAAGAGAGAATATGAGCTCTATGAGTCACTCAGGTTTCCTGGACTCCACTGGACATTAATTCAACTTTTAGTAATAACAGAAAATGCACTGCCTGGGAATGCTTACTGCACTTCTCCATCATTTTAACAGCAGCAGTATATTCTTTCCTGATGATATTCAGCTAGCAAGGGAAAAACAAAGAGACTGCAGACTGAAGAAGACTATTTCTGTATGAAGTCTGAAAGAAGTGACTGCAGCCCAAATAAGCTTTGGGAATAGACAAGTAATCTGCTGTGTGAAAAACGGGGGCCAGAAAAAGAGTTTGTATAATGTAACTGCAAACAGTGGAGCAGACACCAATGGAGAGACCCAGCCATGCTGTCACAAGCAACTGAAGGTGTAAAAGAGGGTCTTTATTATTGCACCTACCTTAGTACTAACACTTATCAAGTAGATGATAGTTCTTAGGGTAATAAATCATCATATCCTGTCCTATAAAACCTCAGCTGAATAACTGAAATATAGAACATAATGTTCTCTTCACTTGTTGAAATACAAATGGAATCTGTCCCACTCACAGAGAAAACGGCACAAGGGCATCATTATGTGCATCATCCCACTTCTGCCTGGTTCAGTGCAAGAATCAGCAATACAAAGTGATGGATGAACATTTCCCCAGCAGTAACCGCTGCATAAGTTCAAGGGAGGACAAAGAGATTTGCAATATACAATAATCACAGAACAAGCCTGAATGGATACAACTAACATTTCAGTTTACACAGAGGTCACAGCTTGAGTCTAAGTATACTATATACTTTGGTGTACTTCAAGGTGGAGGAAGCAGATGGCAGGCCATATGACTCGTTTCTGATATAAAATATTTTATTCCAAGGCACAACAGTGAAGAAGGGCAGGGAGAATAAATTCAGTAAAATGCAGGACTGGAATTAGCAGATGAAGGAGGAAAACAATCCATAACCAGAAACCACCACTTCTCTTTTTTTATCGATGTGCCTCATGTTTCACTTTTAACTCAAGATGAAGCCAAGGAGTTTTCACACTTGGGAAGATCTCACACAGCAGAAGGCTGTCCTTTGCCAGGAAGTTTTTTGCTTTGAAAGACACCTTTGCTTTACAGTAATCTTGCAGAAACGAGCTGTTTGGTGCAGATGTTTAAGATGCCGTTTTGTCATTTTCTTTCAGTTTCATTTGAGCCCGTACAATGTCAACTGCCCCCTTATAAAACATCGCTTTCAAACTTCAACTTCCTCACACTCCGTTTTCCTAATCTGGAGTGTTACTGAGTACGACCTATACATTTTACATCAAAGTATTTTTGACGTCATACTAAGGGTCATTATTTGCCCTTGATGGAAAGTTTTATGGACTTTACTAGCAGAACCAGCGCAAACCCAAATTTTATGGATGAGATTGGGGCCCCCAGTGGTAAAACCATTAGATGGAAGATTTATCTCTCTATGACATTCTCTGTTTTTTCAATTTTTTTTTTTTTTTTTACTGATGCTTAGGTCTTAGGATTTAGGGGTGAGGTACTCCGAGTACCGAGTACACAGGAATTTCATGTCCAGATTACTTTTTTTCTAAGAAATGTCTTTTTACTTTGTACTAGAACTGTTTGACATCAAAACAGGCAAATTAATGTTCTCTCCAAAAAGCTTTACTTTCATAATTAAAAAAATATTATACTTGAACTTTCTGACTGCTGGTCAGAAAGACTTTTTATGAAACCACACAACTGCTGTATCCTTGGTCATAGCTTGTGAATTAAACGTCTGCCATTGTGGGAGAGGATTATGCTGCAAAGCTGTATTAAAATCAGAGGTATGTCCACCTGCAATGGAGAAGAAGACGACCTGTGGTAATACAGAGCTTAGAGGAAATTCTTTACATTCTCAGAAGGGTCAGAAGTTTGTCACAAACACGGCTTCAGTTTAGAAAACTACAGTCCTGGTTTTTCCTGTCAGATAGCGCAAAATGCTACAAAGATAGTTGAATCTCAGTGATGTTATCTCGGAAGTCGTTCAATGCCTTCGTCCTAATAAATATTCTGTACTTTTATGTTCCTAAAATCCACTAGCGATTAAAAAAAATAAATTGCAGGAACAAAGCTCAGTACACTGCATGTTACCTTGTCCTTGTTCCAGCAAACGTAAATATGTACCACATAGGAGAGGTGAAACGTTTACTATACCCGAGAAAAATATTTAGTTCTAAAATCCTTTAAAGATACTGAAAATTTCACATCCCACTGCAGACCGGGAATATTCAGATACCAGATACTGCAGACTGAGAATATTCAGATACCAGATAACGACGAACACATGAGCAAACCGCATCACCCCTGAAGTAAGTGGAAGATAATTCCTCCAGCCTCTGACCAGCCATACGCCAGCCTGCATTAAACCCAGAAGCCTTTGTATTACTGTTAGTAAACAGGTAATAACAATAAAAATAATGACCTCTTACAGTGCAAACAATGCACGGGTCTTTAGGGAGATCTGTTCCACTGACATGAAGCTACTTCTCCTCATGACACGTCGCATGGGGGAGAGTCAGCTCGGAAGAAGTGGAGACGTCCCTGGAGGTGCTGGGGGGAGTAGCAGAGGGAGCGGAGCTGGGTATGGCGGCTGACGGGATCCCGTCTTCGACAGGGGACCGAAGTCGGCGCCTCGCAGCGCTGCGGGAGCTGAACGCGTCCCGCAGCGACCCCGGCATGGCGCCACCGCCGGCTGACGGGGCGCTGAGGCGGCGGGGCGGGAGCGCGGCTCCCTGCGTGCCCCGGCACGGCAGCGCTCAACGCCTTGGGACATCTGGCAGCACGGGAGCGCGGCGGCCGTCGCTCCGCTCCACCACAGGAGCTTGGCCAAACCTCGCCGCTGGTGGCGGCCACCGCGGCCGCCCGCTGCCCCTCGCCGATGCCCACCGTCATCGGGGGACGCGCCCCAGCGCTCCTGCCGCGCCGCAGGCTGAAGCCCACGAGGCCGGTTTCCCGCCCGGCCGCTGACGGGTGGGTCGCCCCCCCCCCCGCCATGCCGCCAGGCCGCTCACCGCGCTGTGGCGGCGCGGCGGGAAGGCCAGCCCGCGGCCACGCGTGTCGGCGGGGGCTGGGGGCCGCCGCGGGCTCCCCGCT
>VZSF01005553.1:0-91112 GCA_013398295.1 Chionis minor | reverse complement strand
GGCGAGGCCGGGGCTCCCGTGGGCCGCGCCCCAGCAGCCGCCCGGCCCGGCAGCTCCGCACGGGGCTCTGGCGGGGGCTGCTCTGGCCCGGCGGGGGGAGCCTGGGGTTTGGGTGCCTTCCCCCGCCGAGGGGCCGACCCCGGAGGGCGCCTGGGCGGGGGAGAGGAGCGGGGAGGGCCTCGGCGGCCCTTGCTGGGTTGGCTTTTTCTTGATTTTTTTTGTTGCTGTTGCTTTTAATTGTAATTTGTGGTCGCTTATGCGTGTGGAACGGAGCCCCAGTTCAGGAGGCGTGGGACCTGGGAGGTGCTAGTATTCGTTGTTGCTGTGAAAGGCAGTTTGTGCTTGACGGCCAGTTTTGTCACCAAGCTGTAAAAGTGTAAATATGTGGAAATTCACGTTGCCGTGTGCGGCACCGGAGCTGCATGCAACGTTCTGTGCTTGTGGGGCACAAGCCCATGGCAAAAGGTTGCTCTGAAAAGTGAGTATGAAACAGGGCTGTAGTGAAGCTGTTGCATCGTTGGCTGTGCTGCCATTGCCACCCTTGAAATCAGGGCTGGGGAGGACAACCTGCCTCGTGCTTGCAGATGAAGGGACTGTCCGTGTTAAAGTGCGGCGTGGTGAGAAAGATGTTTGGCTCTGACCGGTCAGGCTCAGCATAGGAAAGTTGTAGAATACTGTATATTGCATCATCAGATTGATAGCTTGAATGATACCTTCTGGAAATGGGTTTAATTACCAAAGCTTACTAAGAAAAAAAATAGATAGTTTCCGAAAATAAAAAATCGTATTTTTAGTCCTATGATGTCAAGCCTCATGGGAGGAGAAAGATATTGTAAATCTCTGTAAAATGCTATGCAAAAGCTACGTAACTGTGAACAAGTATATCCTGTAAATGCAATTGCTGTCTTTTGTAGGAGAAAACCGACATAGAAGGGACCTTATTTGTGTACAAAAGGTAAGGGGTTTCTTGTGGGTTGTTTTTTTTTCCGTCCTTAAGAAAACAAACCTCAGGTGGCTTCATACATAGCTTTCATACTGGATTTACTGCATCCAGTAAACGAGTAATTACTTATCTGTCCAGCTGTTAATATCTGTGTACTTATTTGAAAAGAATAAACTCTGCACATAGGTGAATAACTCTGTCAAAAGTACCTGAAAGTATGGCTGAAAACCGAGAAAACCTGATGAACGCTGCATGTGTATCCCCACAAAAACCTAATTTATCAAGCTTGCTTTGTTAAACCAATAGCATTTGTTAATGTATTGAGTTTGTTAAATGCTGTCCTCCTTTGTCTCCTAAAATCCCTAAAGTTGATTATGAAAACAATACAGATGACAAATTAAATAATCTGTCCTAACTTGATTTCTGCCATTTCCTGACAGTTTTATAAATGGGAAAAGTTGCCTGAAAGCTGGAGATCTGCTAGTGTATTGTTTTGGGGACTACTTGATTTCCTCATCAAATCCGTGAAAGAAATTTCTAATTATATGGGATGAAGGAGAAGGGTGTGGGGGAGAACCAGCACATAAAACCAATCATGTATTTAAGTTTTAAATTACAGGCAAATCAAAAGTCTAGCAATGAAATAACACTCTGACTGTAAGAAATATAAATAATGCAGACTTAACCCGTCCTGAGACAGCCTGGCGTAGACTAGGTCATTACAATATTCATCCGGGCACTGTGAAGGGATACTAGTAACCAGTTCCTGTCTGCCTTGCTTTAGCTGCAGGTTTGCAAATACTTAGTCCAAGGAAGCCAATCAAACTAAAACACAAACCCAAAAGAAGGCAAAAAGTTTCTTTGTGATTAGTTGATTGTTTCAAACGCGTTCTGTTAGGCACGTTAAAAGACTATCTCGTGAAAGTGACGATTGTTTGCCCCCTCCTTAGAAGCTCTTGACAGATTTTGTTGTTGATCATTTGGTAAAGGTGGCCACATTGGTACAGAAATCTTAACACTGATTATATCTGATTTTCACCCTGCCTTTGTCATGCTGCTGGGTTGATTACATGACTGCTTATGGGCACAGCTGAGTATGCTGACAGACAGGACGTTCATGCAGCAAGAGAAAACTGATCTAAAACTAATTTGAACTTTCAGGGCTTGCTTGATGTTTTCTTTTTTCGACCTGCTGTCTAGCAGAAATCTAGATAATTGTTTCACTAAGCAATACAATTCTGAATAATTTAATATCTGCTTTGAGGACACTGGGTTAAGTATTTTAAGAGTCTCCCTTTAGAAAGAAATTAGTGCTTCTGGTTCCCCTCTAAGCGTATTTCATGTTATTTAAGCTAACATCTTTTTTTATTGTCACACCTATTTACAGTAAGGTAAATGTTGTTCCCTAAGTGGTTTGGTTTCCCTCCTCTAATAAAAGATTCTGAAATGCCTCAAAACACTCACGTGAAGTACTGAATACGCTTGCATTTTAGTCCTGGACCTGCCCTAGGTTTTTTTAATAGATTTTTTTTTTTTGAGACATATCTTTGATTTATCGGTTTAGCAGTGTCAAATTGTAACGTTAATCCTAATCCTGCTTTGCAGTAAATGTAGTTTTAAATTGAAATTAGTGGGCATGCCAAGAAATGGCATAGAAGAACAACTCTTAGAGCTTCACGACTGCTAAAGCTTCAGCTAATAAAGCAGTGGAAACTTGAAGATTAATTCATAACTGTGTTTCACAAAATTGTATACATTGATCAAGACATTAATCCTTGTCTTTGTTCTAATTGAAACAACAGGTCAGCTTCTCCTTATCATGGTTTTACGATAGTAAATCGACTGAACATGCACAACCTGGTTGAACCAGTAAATAAAGATTTGGAGTTTCAGCTGCACGAACCTTTTCTTCTCTACAGAAATGCTAGCTGTGAGTATAACTTTCTTTAATCCATATAAACTTTGTGTTCTGTTTTATAACCCAGACCACTTCTGATTACTGTGATGTCTGTTTCAAGTATAATGTAATGGGGCAGGTTCTAGTGAAATGTTTGTTTTCTGCTTACAGTGCTAGATTTACTTAAAGAGCTGGGGTATGGCATTATATTATGATGACCACCTGCTTTCAGCAGAAAGAGGTTATACTAACAAAGTTCAATATTGCTATATTCTGTTTAGTTAATGATCTGATAGGTTTAAACATATACGCGTTGCTACGGCATTAATAAAAAACTATGAAAGAATAGTGAAGATGGTAGATTTTGAAAGTGTTTAACACCAAGAACAGTCCCAAGGACTTCTCTTTTGCAAGCAAAAAATTAAATATTAATCAGCAGCTGCCTGAAGAAGTTGAGAAAATTGCTTAGCTGTAAGTTGAAGATTTCTTTCTCCGTAATAGATTTTAGACTCAGGAGATAGATGTCTATACTAAGTTTCCTGGAGTCTAGGCTCCAGCACGTCTGGGTGTTGGGATAATTGTTATACAGAGTGGTAAAACAGTAGTCGATATCTTCTTGCTGCTTTTTGAATTCTAGTACTGTTTTGGGTCATCAGTTGAGCTTCAGAGTCCCAGTGTGCTGTGTTCCAATTGGGTACAGGCTAAAAATCCTGTTAGGCCAAAGAGCTCAAACTATAATTTATGTAGCCCTTAAAGGGGGGAGGATGGAGTATATGAAATTTGCATTAGGTTAAGTAGTTAAATAAAAGGCTCTCCACAGAGCAGCGGGTGGTCCTGGTACAAAGGTATCGTTTCATGTCCTCTTTCCTACGCGAAGTACTTGAAACTAGTTCGCTGCTGTCTAGTGACAGGTTCCCCTTACTGAATTACTTGGAGAACCTGCATGCTGTCTGGATACTGTACCGCCTCAACACCGTATCTTCTTCCTAGCGGAATGTCCCCTTGAATTACAGATCGGAACACTGCTTTGGCTATGCTTCAGTGTGCCTAAAAGAACAGCCAAATGTTAATCCCTTTCTGTTTTCCCCCTTGGAAAGCCTCTAGGATCTGTGGGGAGTAGGGTAGATTCCATTATGGTGACAAAGAACGGCTTAAGGTAGGTGGTCTCCTCAGTTTAATAGTCTTAGCAATTCTTCTGTTAAGTGTCATCCAGAGGAAAAAGTCAGAACTTCTCAGTCAGTTGAGAAGTCTAGGAGATTAGGGAGGTAAATGACTGGCAAAAAATTGGGAGGAGGGGTAAAAATACTGCACTGAGTTGGATGCTTAAGCAGGGTGCTTGGTTTGGAAGAGCAGCTGTAGATGATGGTGTAGGGGTAAGGTGGCTGATGAGGTGGCAATAGAGGAAAGAATTGTGAGATTGGTGACATAAGGGAAGCAGGAAGTTGATTCATTTGTTTGTTGGAACTGCCGATGGTATCAGGAAGCAGGGACTGCTGTTGAATTACCATGGTGTATTCTAGTGGGAGTGACCAGAGGATCACTTAAAGGAAGTGATCAGAGAAGGCAGGCTGTGGGCAAGTTCGTTAGAAACCGCTGAAGCTAATTATATGCCTGTCTCTCATTGACAAAAGCTTGCTTTTTCCTATGGGACACTATTGGGTAAGATCTGTGGGAGGCTCATGGGACTTAGGATAGACATGACATAGAAAAGTACGAGGAAGGAAGGAATCCATATAAAGGTGAGTGAGGAAAACCTTATAGACTAGATATGGGAAATAACTGCATTCTGAAGAAATCAAAAGTATTTTCTTTTCCTCTTATTTCTTTCCTATAGTCATTTTAAAAATACTTTGGTCAGAAACTATCCTTTATTTCATCACTCTGTCCTGTCTCCTGGAAGAGGGTGGTAGGTAGCATGTCCAGAAACAGTCTACCCCGATTGCAAATCGAACATGTTCGGTGTAGTTGGTGTGTCATTAGTTATTTCCCTGAGTGCCACAAATAAGCAGCAGATCAGTTTTTGTCTGCTCTGCTAGTGTTCACTTTGTTCAAATACAAGCTTAAAAGCATAGAAAACAGCATCTGAGCTTTTAATTCCTTAGGATTTCAGCACTGCTAACTCCCTTACATTTTGCATTCAGTTGTTGTGGTTTGGGTTTTCTTCCTTATATGCAGTTTCCCAAACTTGCTGACCTCCGTACCCTGAGTTAGTTAGAAAAAACTGTTATGTGATTGAAATGTTCAGTATTAAATCTGTTTGCCTCTACCTGCAAAATTCGCAAAATTTTAACATCAAAACCCAAAAACCAAAAAACCTTTGGGATTGATTTGGATTTGCAGATAAATTTCAACATGTATATATTTTATTTGTATGGGTAGATTAGGGGATTCTTGTCCAGGTTCTTGTCATGTGGAAGGGTGTCCACATCTCAACTGCCTGCTGGCGTGAAAAAACCTTGCATTTTGGGGGCTAATTCAAATAGGAGTTTTAAACCAATGGTTAATGTAATGTGTATCTCTCATGGCTTAATGTTGAGTTCTGAGATCCTTTAGTGACTGAAAGAGGACGGACAGCTAGGCTGTGCAAGGGACAGAGTGGTTGGCAACAACCCTCTTTCTTGTAAAGTGGGGGTTTTTTTGCATCCTGCTTGAGGAAATCTACTGTGATCATTAGAAACTCTTAGGAGTGAGTTGTCCCACTAAGACTGCTGAATGATTGAACTGATGATTCTGTTTCCTTATAGTTGGGGAATGGTTCAGACTCCCTGCTAAAAACCTAAAATCGTGTGTATTGATACTACTGTTTGGCAGAGACAAACATATTTGGTGCCTACATATTTAGGTTGTAGCAGGACCAATGACAAATCATGGTTTACGCTTCCCCAGGGCATGGTAGAAGTAGTAGAAGGTGATGAAAGGAAAATTACGGCACCACATATTTGGGGAAGGTTCCGTATATCATATTCAGTTGTAAAGACTGTTGACTACTGTTTTATAAACTTCATGTTTTCACTTTGTTCTGGGATTCTGTGTGGACTTAAGAAGATAATAAGGGCAAAGTCTGTCACATATACCGGATCAGACCTCTGGCGTTTGTGTCTTAAATGGCGTGAGAGCTGTTCTGAGTATATCAAGCGGCGTACTCCAGTCTGTGCAGAGCTGCGAACAAGTTACATGAGAAACTTTGCAAGCAGTATGTAAACATTACTTTTGCTGGGCTGGAGGCTATAAAAATGATATGCCTGTCATGCTAGATCATAATATTTTTGGTGGGGTTTGCCATTCTTTTATAGTTTGATTTGTTCAAATACTTATTTTTAATATACAATGGAATTTTTAGTTTGCTGTGGATCAGAATTCATTTTTGTTAAGCTGAAGACGTGAGATCCTCTCTCCAATTGCACAAAGGCTTTTTCATTCTCTTAGAACAAGGGTAGGTAATTGCCATTTTATTCTCATGGGAAAGGAGGCCTCACTTATCTTTCATAGTTGTTGGGGGGATTCGCCTGTTTTTGCAGGGTTGGCTATGAATGAGTCTTTCATGGGTGTTCTGAAAGGAGAACAGACCAAGTGATACACTATTTTTCTTATATCTACCTGTTGTTGTGTGCAGTGAGTGAAATGGAAGACATTTGGGTCAATTTGTTATTCTGATTAGATGCAAGACATGTAGAGCCCCCTGAAAATAATGCCTTTTTAGTATTTTAGCCGTTAATGGGGAAATGTTTCCCACCTCCAGACTTCTTTTTCTCAGAATCATTCTGGCTACATAATACAGTCCAAGCCCCAAAAGAATACTTAAACCCAAAATTTTGATAAATGCTTTGTCTACTTTAAAAGCTGTATATAATGCTGCCTGAAAACTTACACCATTTATTCATGAGGCATCAGATCCTAAAGCAAAAATGACAGGGGGTGTGACTAAGAAGCTGAGAGACGTTATACCAGTTACAGTGGTAAATCAAAAAAAAAAAAAGGTAGTCTACTTTTCATTTTTAGAGAGAATTAAAGCAAATGTCTCCAAATGTGAACAAATCAAGAAATAAGGAAAATTTCTTTTTCAGTAATGTAACGTTTTAAATTTGGAATTCTTCTTAAAAGATTTTTTTTTACATTATTCTTCAAACTTAATTTTTCTATTTATTATTGCTTAATCTGGAATGTGTGTTGCCAGGTACATTTGATCCCTGTTGAACTCTTCCTCTGGATGCATGCACATTCTTTATAGTATTCAGAGTATTTGTTCATGAAGCACTGAATCCCACTGACTTTTTTTTTTTTAATCTAATCTTGTTTCCTCTTGTCTGTATTTTGTGAAAGGTGTGTTAGATCCTGATTAAAAAAATACATACAGTTCTGATTAAAAAGAGTACACACAGTTCTGCCAGTAACAATAATAATAGTCCAGTCTGAAAGTTCAGTACTTTCTTTCAATTTGTAATATGAGAACTTGGAGCTCATAGTTGATAGTTTGCTTAATAATAGAGTAAAACTAGTCAAAGTCTTAAACAATGGCCAACTTACCTCTTGAAGTCTGCAAGAAGTATTCTTCTAAGTCTTTCTCGTTTATAATTTTCCCTCTGTATCGGTGGCGTTGGTCTTGATTAAAAGGCTTTTTAATCCAAGCTAGTTCACTTGCAAGGTCGGGTAGATTGATTTCCATGGTGCTGAAAAGACAGATGCTAAGCATAAAACTTGGGTATCAAATAAATGGTCCTTGTTTGGTGTGGGTTTTTGTTTTGGTTTGGTTTTTTTTTCTTGCTCGCTTCTTATTTCTGCCCAAGGGTGAGTTAATAAAACAAAAATAATGGATTTTGGAGAGGTTTATACATTTAAGTGTAAAACTCGGTTACAAAGTGCCGTCTTCTGGCCTTGTATTATCCTTAAACTTGTATTCAGAACAGCAAAAGCCAAATGAGTTGCGTTATTTCAAATGGCTTTCAAAATTCTTTGAAAGAGCTCCTAACTGGTTTCAAATTAGGGCATCTTTACTGGTAAGGAAAGCCTCTCATTATCACCTTTGCTCCCGGCTGGCAATGCATTAAGTATAACATATCTCTGCGATTGCCGAAGCCGAAGGGCTCTCCAGCAAGTGCATTAACCCAGCGGTTCAGTCCGAGATAAGCACGGAGCCTGTTCTTGATACCTTTAGAGCAGAGGCAGCAATGCAAGCTAGGGGGAGGGGAGGAACCTTTGAAAGCTGTTAAGAAGTTCTAAAAATACTTTGTTTGACCTGAAAGATAGCACTCCAACTGGAAGGGGTTTTCCGCTCTGGGTCAGTGTTGCAAAGTAGTAATCCATCTCCTTCCACGCTGGACTGTGTCAGATGGTGATTTGTTAAAGTGTCCCTGGTCTGCGAGGCCGTTTGCTGCCTGCGGAATTACGCTAGTCCGATGGCTTGTGGGATTGTGCTGGGAACTGTGTTTGTGAAACGGCCTTAGGTATTCAAAACAATAAGAAAGAGAGGGACTTCTTTTTATTAAATTCTAATGATTTATAAATCTATGTGGCAGGCTAATATTTAAATTGAGGAAAAAATGAATAGTGAATGAGGAATCTCAGTGAAGAAAATACTGGAGCAGAGTGACTGAGGAGAGGTGGCAGTTCAGCTAATCTTGCTACTGGAAGAAATAGGAGTTTTGAGAGAGATTTCTGTATGTGCTTATTGCGTTATGCCTTAAACCATTTGAATTGTAAAGTGATGAATATACCATATGCGAACGATGCATATATGCGCTTTTCTTTATGGGAGTGAGATGGGGTTACATTGATTGCCATGATTACCTTAGGGGATGGGTGTCGAAATACGAGTCTGTCTGTTCCAGAGAGAGTTGGAAAGGTAACTGTTCCCCGCTTCCAGTTCTGTCTTGTTGTATAGCAACATCTAAATTGAAACTGTAAAATAAAACTCTTCTCTGTCCTCTATCAGCTCTTCCAGCTGGTTAAGGTAACTTTTTAACAGGTCATCTTTTTCAACGAGATGAAGCTGTGCACAGATGGCTAAACTGCCTCAGGCAAGAGAGTGGCAGTGTCTGCAATCTGTGAAGCTGGCAGTGCCCCCAAGTCCCCTGTACGCTTCTTCCAGCGCCGCATTCGCAGGCCACCGTTTCACCAACATTTTAACAGTTTTGCCTTACTGTGCAGCACCCAGCTTCTTGTTTCTGGCCCATCTCCTGTGCTGGATGGCGTGGTTGTGGAGCGGGTGCACAAGCAGTGTTAAGGAACTGGTCTGGACTAAACGCATCCAGCTGACATAAGGGACGGGAGTGAATTGGGGTAGAACGAGTTAACAGCAAAGCTGCAGGAATGTAAGGGTGGGGGCACTGCTTCTTTCAGCTTACTTAAAATGAAAACTGAAGTGAAACTACAGCTTTGGGATGCAACTTCATTTTCTGTTGACAAAGAGGGAGGGCTCTGTATCTGTGGTGCTTTGTTATCCCCAGTCTGAATCCAGCATTGGAACTGCTGACTGCCCCACGAAGCAATGGGAGCACAATGTAGAAGAGACTAGGACGTTTCCTTTGGCATCATCCGGCTGTTAGACCTGAGCAGGAAGACTTCCATAATGCTTTTGTTTTCTGAAAAATCTCTTTTCTCCCATAGCAATTTCAAACAATTTTTAGTGATTGATGCAGTCAAGTTTGGAGAGGGGTTGAGTGTTATGTGTTTAGATAAGTATTTGCGGTTCAGTGTTTCTAATAAAAATTATGTCAGAGAACATAGATGAAGATAACTGATGACTTCTTTTAATTATATGAAATCTGCTTTGTCTTTGATATAGGTTAGTTGTGGCTTCATGTGTGTCAAAACATAGTGTGAATCCAGCTGAAAGATATTGCTGATGATGATACAAACTGCTTCTCCTTGATTGCTAAAGATGTGGCCCGGCATTCAGTGTAGAAAAGCTTGATAGAATGTGTTGAACTAGATGGAAAAATGAGTCACTTAACTGAGTGACTTCTGTTGGATGAAACTCTTAAAAGAATTGCAGTAGAAAGATACGCCATTAGACATATGAACATTTGGCTAATGTTTATGCTGGGTGTAGTAGAAAGATCACAGATCTGAAAAGAACTGTTAAGTACCAACTGTTTTTTAATAAAAGCATAATCACAGCTGAAGTTGCATGCATGTATGAACTGTATCAAATACAGTAATGCAGCTGGGACATACGCACATGCTTCTGGGGCAAGGGAGCTCAACTGGCAGTATAACTGAGTCCTTTTGAAAAGAGGGAGGTAAACATTCCAGCCTGTTGTCCCGTATCTAGGTTCATGCCCGAGTTTACTTGTTCATAATCTGCTTTACATCCTCGTAATGCTGTTAATGTTTTGCAGTGACTCCCTATGATTGCTTGCCAGTAGTACAAAGTGGAAAAAAGCCTGATACTCTGTACACCAAACTGAGATTGGGATCTGTGTCTGGTCTTGTGTAGGCCTGCTCCTGGCAGAATTGAGTGTGACTTTTATCATTTGTCCCATGAAGATATCATTATAGGTTCCTTATCTTCATTTCTTCAGCAAGTATGCTTTTGAAGAAGCTTTCTTTCCTTGGCAGTTTGTCTGATAGTGGAGTCAGAGAAGGGAAAGCGTTTTCTTTAATGTTAAAATATGGTGCATGACTAAAGAAGTAGCTCAAACTGTAAACATTTTCGGGTTTCTATGCAGTAGACAATCCAGTTGTATTAAACAGTAAATATTAAAAAATATTTCATAAGCATTGACTACATGGATGAAACGTTTTTTTATTGGCTTATGTCTTTTCTAAGAAGAAAGTTCCTTAGATTTCTGCTGTATTGCTTGCTTTGTTTACGACTTGAAAAGCTTTGTTGTCTATTACTTAAGCTGTAAGTTCTAAAGAAACAAATGCCCAAATGAATGTCGTTCCTTATTTAATAATAAATTTTTTTAAAAAGCAGCAAAGCAGAACTCCAGTTTGTCTTAGAATATTGTTATAGAAATGAGGTGTGGGCATGACTTTTTGAGGGGATTTGGTCCAACATAGTAAGCCTAGGATAAATGGAAGGTCTAGGAAAAAAGTTTGGTAAATAATTGTTTTTCTTTGCCATGCCTTGAAATAATTTTGAGTGGACTTTGGTTGAGATTTTTGAGTGTTTTGAGGTGGGGAAAAAAAAGAAAAAAGGCGGGGGAAGAGTTTCACTTTGAAATAAAAATCTACATCTGGCTGGAAAAGGCTGTTTAAAAGAACCCCATTCCTTTCCTTCACTTTAAGTCATATTTTTATAATTGGTTAGTGATTTCAACTTCATAGAAACTTTGGCATGAACTGCAATATAAAGATGAGTTTTAAAAGGCTAAAAGTATCTTTTCAGAAATGAAAATATTTTAACGGTAATGTACATAGAGTGTCCAGTTGCCTTTATGCTTGGACATCATGCATTGACCAACTTCACAGGTGAACCAAAATTTAAAATAACCTGCTTTGTGGGTTGGATTAAACACAAATCTGAAAAAAAGAGTTCTTCAGACTTGTTGTGTTGGCACAACTGTGGGGAGGGACAGTGAAGAGATGAGTACGTGTGTGGGTAAAAATGGCCTCTTTGAAATGGGATTGCTGATGAAGAAATAGTACATGGTACTCCTGACAAAGTTTCTCTCTCTGATGGAGTATCTTTCTGCTCAGGGATCAGGCTCTACCTCTGCCAACTTTCAGTGGAAGTTATTCTGAAAGCCACAATGGGGCTTACTGTCTTGCTGAGCTGGAACCCTTTTGCCCTCATTGCTTTGTCCTTGATACCTTCAAAGAGTAGGGTTCAATATGAATGTAGTTTGAAGCTGCTCCATGAATGTGACAGTTTGATTGGAGCTTTGGTACTGCTGCTTTCCTATACAGTTACTTCTCTTACAAAAATAATTTGGAGAGGGAACCTTCCACAGAGCCTCTGACTGAACCATCGTGCTGTAACAGAAGGTTACAACTGCAGTGAGAAGGAATCTGGTAGTTAAAACTTCATCTTCCTGACGCTCTTATTTACAAACAGTATCAGTGTTTTGTAGTTCTTGCATTTAATCTGACTGAAGTTGTAGTTGTGTTTGCACATATGCTATTTCTGTTTATAAACAGTAGTCAGTCACGTACAGAATATTTGAGTGGAAATGGATGGCAATTCATATATTGCAGATCTAATGGACTGCTGGGGTTTTGCTTTTTTCCTATTGATTTGATTTCTTGCCTTTTTTTTAACCTTTGTCTTACGCTTGCCTTTTTCTTATTTTCCAGTGTCAATTTACAGTATCTGGTTTTACGACAAGAATGACTGTCATCGAATAGCAAAACTCATGGCTGAGTAAGTACTGTGCTCTTATTCTGTAAATTATTTTATGCAATACAGGAAAAAAAAATGAACCTATTAAATATGTTTGGGTTTTTTCTCACTCTCCTTAAATAGAAATATACAACATTCTTGCTGGTACCAGTTTTTTTAGTAATAAAAATGTTGGTTTTGTTTTTTAACTGAAAATTTTAATGCTTTGGTTTAAGTGATAAAAAAATCCTTTGAAGTATTAGTTGGCACTCTCCAAAGAACACACGTATGAACACTGTTTATTATTTTATATTTTGTTTTGTATAGGGATGCTGGTGAAAGATCCTCTGATGCAGAAAGTGTAATTAAATAAATGATGGGCATCTTTTCTGGTTGGTTTGGTGGTGGACTAGTTTTTGTTTGGGTTTGTGGGGTTGTTTTTAAGGCTTAGTTACTATTCCTGACTAAAGTGAAGAGACTGGAGAATGGTGGGAGAAGTAGGTGGAATCTTATAGAATGAAAGTGTTGTTAGGAGAGGAAGTAAAACTATGGAATAATATGAGCTTGTTGCTGCTAATTTATGGATTCTTTGATTATTTTTATCTTTCTTCCCCCCTTTGGAGATAAAGTTGGTTTATAAAGCTGGCATGTCACTTGCTTTTATTTTGTAGTTCGAAAGGCTCTTAGACATTTCATGCAGCAGAGCTTTTGAAAGGGATCTCGTTTTAAAGAAAACTTGAAATCCTAAGTTTGCCATAGCATGGTTTTGTTCATTCGGCTGCTGTCGCCGTAGCAGTGCAGTTGGCCTGTCTGCAGTGTAGGTGGTTGCGCTGCCACAGCGAGGAGGGCTCCAGACTGGAGTACAGACCTTTGTGTGAACAGCAGAGGTCAAAGGCGGCTGGAAGTGGTTGAGCTGACAGTGTGGCATGAGGTCTTCAAAACATGTTGCAAATGCAAGGTGTTCTTGCACCTTTTGTTCCTTCGGGTGAGGCCTCTTGCAAATGAAGCCAAGACTTCTTACTGATAGAAAAGGATGAGAATGAGCTTAAGCAAATCTTCAATGTCCTTACAAAAGGAAGGCGCTTGAAGTGTGTGACAGGGTGGTTACGCTGGCAAAAATGCAAAACTGCAAAATGCAGATGTACTGCACAGCGTATCATCTTCTCATCCTTTGTTCTCTGCTTGGCTTCTCTTTACCATTGCATTCTGCTTTCCTGAACTTTCTTCTCTATTGCATGCCTTAATCAACATGTCGTGTCTTCCAAGTCAGGATATCTTGAAGACTGGCAGAACTTAAATATATGGAAAAAGAGTCAGAGTGTAGATATTTTAAGCTGAATTTTAATTTCTTTTTCTGGGGTTTTTGCTCTGGGTTATTTTGGCTTTTCCCCACAGAAGCCATGTAAGACAACACAAATGACAGACTTTGGTGTCAAGGTCTCACTCAATTCTTATTTTTCTTTTCTGTCATCCTGATAACCTTATAAAGTTCCCATTTTCCACGTGTTTTTTTTTTTTGTCCCCAGCCACATTGGACTTCTTGCTGTTATTTGGCTTGTCCAAGGATTAATGGAAAACATTCGTGTGAAACTGACTTTCAGAAATTGTGTACCAAAACAAAATGTCTGTTTCATCATCACTTTGTAAACAGAGCATCAGAAGTGCAAGGCTCTCTTTTTTTAATGCATCTTTTAATTTAAAACCTTGGTTAGCTTTTGCAGTGGGGGACAGAACTGAACCCTTCAAACTCTCCCATATTCTTATTCTGTCATGCACAGCTGCACTGCAGATCTAGGTGTCTCAGAGCAAAACTTCAGCTCGTTTGGTATTAAACTAGTCTAGTCACTGTAGCATAAATCCCAGGCTATAGATACTTCGGGGATCTTTGGAAGTGTAATCAGGTAACAGACCAATCTAGCCGTGGCTCAGCAGTCCATAAAACACGTCTAGCCTTTTTGCTGGATTCTGTAATATTCTGGAAATAGCTGTAACCCAGTAGGTTTGTTTAAAGTCAGTACAGGAACCATCTAAGCTTTATTGTCACCTCCTTGTAAACTACCCTTTTCTTGGGTCCCCGGTGCCTGTGTTGCAGCGTTATGAACGCACAGAGGCAGAAGTGCCAAAGCTGGCGTTACTGCTTCGTCCCTGTCTGTGGTGCAGATACTCACACAGTCTTGTAATTGTAGCATCTCGCCACCCTAGCAAGTTTCTGAGGTTACAATTTATCTTGAAAGGTCAAAAAGCTGAAATGTCTTTTTTTTTTTTAATGTTGGAAGTTTTTATGGTAGGTGTTGGAATGATTGTGGATTAAAAGTATCTTTGAAACTGAAAATAGAGTTAATACATCAAGCAGACTTTGAGGAACATGTATTGAGTTTTGTGACTTCAGACAATGCTAGTGAAACTAGAGAAACCAAATGTCGACGTAAGATTTATTGATTAGCTGTTGACAGAATACAGACAGCTAAATTTTGCTGAGCTGGCTAGGACAACACTTTAGCCTGACTTTTAGTCTTTGCTGCCATTAACTTGATAAAAAAAGGTATAAGTGGCCTTTGCTAGCATAAGTAGTACTAAGTCTTTCATTATTGAAGTGCTTTTTTTCATGACACCATTCTTCACTATTAGATTATGGAATATCTGAATATGTCTAGTTCTTTTTTCCTTTAAAACTGTGTATTGGTTTGGAGGTAACAAAAGTATTTGCAGAAGCCATTTTTATACTGAGAAAGGCATTTAAGTATATTTACTTGTATTTGTTGAAAAAGCACCGTGGAATGAAATCGCACTTCATTAGGTACTACATAGGTTATAGCTTCTGAGTATCTACAGATTCATCCTAAGGAAAATGAAGCCAAGGCATTCTAGTTGCACATTACTGTAGGATGAAAAAGCTGCACTTCTGAGGCTTTTATTGCAAATTTGATGAAAACCAGGTTGGTACTATTATGCTGACATCCATTTCCACAAACATCAAGGTTTCTCTGCCCCGAAATGGGTAGAAGGCAGTCAGAAAAATGCTGATACTTCTGTGTGCTTCTCTACAAGGAGCCTGAAACCGCAGAAATTATTTCATCCTGGGATGAAAGATGTATTTAAGAAAACTTAAAATATACTTTCCAATTTTAAAAAATAAAATTGCAATAAAATTGCAGTGCACAGTGCAGGCTCCATTAGGCTTAGTTCAGTATATTTTGAAATAAACATTTACATTGTCTTCCAAGAGTATTAATTTTGTTCCACAGTTTCTGTCTTTATCTTGGGTGCAAATTTGGATTGGCACCCTTTTGTTTAGGTGGGGTTTTTTGTCCTATCACTGATAGGAAAGAGTACTGCCTTTATAGTACCTCAGAGCTCCAAAAACATAACCATAAAAGGTTTCAAGGAGATTTGCATTCTCTTTCCTGCTGTTTGACTTGACCTTATTGTGCCAGACTGAGTTAAAAAGATTGCAGGCCATCCATTTATATTTTGGTGGCTTATCTTTCAAAAGAAAAGTAAATTAGCGTTTGTGGGCTTTGTAATCACAGGTTTCACTTCTCACATTCTCTCTCTCCCCCCCTGCTCCCTGCCCCCCCATCTGCGTGGTTGTGCCAGGTATATTTTCAATGCTAGAACTGCAGATATTCTTAAGCAAACTGTCACAGCAGCTACTGTGTCCCCGGAGCAATGTGTGCCTCTTCCGCTATCTGATATAATGGAAAGAAACAGCAGCCTTGCTTAAAAAAGATTTAATCCTGGATTGTGCACGGAGCATGCTCAGTGTGCTGACTTGCATTAGTTGACTTTTTTCCCCCAGCAAAGGTATTTGATTTACAGAACTATTTTTTTAAAGAATTCTAGGATTTTCTGAAATGAAAAAAAAAAAAAATATGGCAGTCCTCACACTGCTAGCTTTAGAAGGAATTAATTTGGGTCAAGTTAAGTCAAGATCATTATTTATGAGGGATGAACTTTCTAGAAGCAGGACAGCAACTAGGGTTTTTCCAATCTTTATGAAACTATTGCGTTCTGACATGTAAATTTGTAGGGGTTTCTGGTTTTAGGTTAGTTTATAGGCTTGTTTTAACTATTTCAGTAGTCAGACGTAAACTGGCTTTTGAGATATACAGGCAGCAAGTTAGAAGCGGGAGAGTATCTCGGAGAGTTTTGGGAGTATACTATACTATTTCACACTTACCCCGTCACCACTGACTAACGTAACCTGCACAAGACACAAGATGAAGAGCTGTTAGACAATTGTCTGCATGAGAAGATAATTTAATAGTTATTCTTAAAAAAAAAAAAAAAAAATTAAAAAGGGAACAAATACTTCATAATGGACAACAGAAAAAATATTATGAAATGTTTTTCATAACTCTTCGTGAAACATTTCTATGAAATGGAGGTACTCCTTGAAGATGTTTTGCTATGAGACCAAGTAGTGCTATTTTAATGGGAAGATGTTTTGGTGAAACCTTCTGGATGAACTAGTTAAGAGAAGGAGGGTCTCAAGACTGAAGCCTTTGCTTCACCTGTCAGGCAGCACATGCATGACTTCAGTTGTCCAGAATTCTCCCTTTCACTGAGGTTTTTTTTCTTTCTGATACAATTATGCCCACACTTAAAATCTCAGCAAAGCATCCTGGTTCTTTTACCTTGCCCTTTCTCATCCCCGGTTTCAGAGTTGAGTTTAGGTAAGTCCGAAGTCAGGACCGTCTGACCACATGGGCTGCTGGAACAAAATGTTCTCTCAGGGTGTCACCATAGAAACATTTGCACAGTATTGAGCTGCTTCATCCAAACGAGCACATGCCGCAGTTCTTAGAAATTGTGAGAGTATGGATTGGCCTCCCTATTCTGAGTTAAGTTTGCATGTGGATACTCGCTTACAGACAGAGAAAGCTGTACTGACAATGAGAAGCTGGTTTAAAAAGTAGCTTGAATGATTAAAAAGTTTCGAAGCAATTTTGAAAGCAGCGTTGAGTTTTTAAAAGCCAAGTCTAACCCTTCTTCAAATAAACACAGCTAAACTCTACTCAAGTAAAGTGACTTCGTTGCTAGAAAACTGGGAAGAAACTTCCAAGACTTGAACGATTTCTTTCCCTCAGAAATAGCAACTTAGAGGTGCATATAAAGATCTCATTATGCTACAGTCTATAAAATCTAGAGTTACTCCTGAATCCCAACTGACCCAAAGGAACTGGAGGCTGGAATGATTGATATTTTCTGTGATTGTTATGATGGCACCTCTTGGCTCCCCCGTCAGCCATCAGTTCCACAGCGGGAGAGTTCTCAAGTGACATGCCAGCTCCAGAGCTCTGCCCTGTTTACAGTGCTTGTTTTTTCTTAACATATTTGATTAATGCAGGCTTAAAAAAGAAGGGATTACAGGCTGGTGTGTGTTTATTTCAAGAGGATAAGCTTTAGCGCATTGCACAGCCATGTATATCTTGTGAACTGCGTATGGATTAGGAGTAGAAATATATGCTGCCTTTACTTTTATTAATGAAATGTACCAGGTACACATCATATTCTTGCATATCTTAGCTGGCTTTTGAACTGAAGCTTTTTGATACTTGAGGCAGGTAGGGGTGGACTTGACGTGGTGAATGAACCATAGGCAGCAAAGGCCAGCAAAAAAGACATGCTGTGATTGGAATGACTACAGGGCAGTTGGAGAAGAAAATGGTTTGCCCCTCTTTCCAGAGCCATAAGTGGGGAGTAAAGGGTGACTTGCTCTAAGCCTCCTTGCAGACTGTCTCTGGAGACATCTGGTGTGAGACAACCCTCTTCTTTCCCCCTGGCTTTGTTTTATTGTATAATGGTAGCCCTCATCCTAAATCGGAATTGTTCTGTAATCGATTTTGTTGAATAACATAGCTTGATTTGGTTAAATATGGAAAAAATACATGTTAGGAAGGAAAACGTAAAAAAAATGTATTTTACGCAGTCTGTGGTCTGGTACATGTGCTCTTTGTTTAACATGTATTTGAATGACAACTTATTTTAATTTTAAAAAGTCTAAATATGACAGTTTTACAGAAGCAGTGTTTACTGTAGGCAAACTTTGTGCGAGAGACACCAGTGCTGTGGGGACTGGAGATAAATTGTACAGATGATTTGACAATCTGACTTGTAGCAAATGAAAACGTGTGTAACTCGTCAACTATGTTAGGTTTTATACGGGCAGAACAAAATGTGTTAAAGTGCTGGGAGTACACCTTTCTTTACTGCTTTTTGCAAGATGTTAACTCCAGATGAAACTTTAAAATCCTGTTTCTCCTTTCCTGTTATAGAGTGGTAGAACAAGAAGCTCAGAGATCGCAGCAAGTTTCCCAGGACAGGAAAAGTCCCAGCAGAACCAATGGCTGCAATGAAAACAGGCCCATTGACATCCTGGAAATGCTTAGTAAAGCCAAGGATGAATATGAACGAGTAAGGAAATGTCTCATCTCTTTTTTTTTTTTTCCTTTTTTCTTTCTTCTTCTTTTTTTCCCCTAACCTTTTAACAAATAAAACCACTACTTCTACTTCTGAATAAGGGCCTTTGGCCATCATACGGAGTCCACTGAAATAGCATGCCCTGTGATTTCTGAGAGGTGATAGAGAATAATTCTGATATACTAAATGGTCCTGTGTGGTACATTCTAACCCAAGACTGCAAAGTAGTGCACTTAATCCATAATTTAACAGGCCTGTATATTCTTATGTTTGAATTGCTACCTTCTTTGGGAGGGAGTTACAATTTTAAAAACATACCTGGAGACGCAGACATGATATTTTTCTAAATAGGCGCTTGGGCTGCTTAATCTCAGTACTCATCTGCTGTCTTGTTTTGTGAGATCACTGCCAAGGGAATCGTGCACAAATAGGTATATATGTAACGCCGTAGAAGAACATACCACTGAACATGTCTGGTTTTGTGATCTCGAAGTTCCATTGTTGTAACTATTCCTTATAGTGACTGACACTTTGGTTTTTCAGTTTTTTTTCCTGTGTAGTGAAAGTCACTGAAGGAGATCTGCTATGATTCATGCCGTAATCAAGAGCGTTCATTGAGTGCATACTAAAATGGCTTGACGTGTTGAATAGTCTAACAGAAACCCAGAAACTCTGTGAGCTGTCCTGTGTCTGTGGTATGAGCACAGATGTACAGTGACTTAGAGAGATGGGATAATGTGGGGGAAAATTTGTATTTTAAAACAGTTTGTGATTTGCATGTTGCATGAATTCATGAGTTTTATTTCTGTAATTATTACCTTAATGGGCGACTCTTTGCTGATGGGTTTCATTATTTTTCATTTTTAAGAAAGCCTTTCTGGAAACTAGTTTTTAACACATCAGCTGTGGTTTTTTTTAAAGAGGGGGCATTCTGCCGTTGTTTCAGTAGCCTTGTTCTCAGGCCTGGTATCTTGTTCCCTCTCTCGAGTACACTTTACTAGGAAACACTCTCTGATTTCAGGCAGGGTAGGTTGAATACTGCTCATGTGATCCAACCTGACATGCAGCTTGATGGACCCATTTTACAGTGGCTTCTCCTGCTGTGAGAAAACTTTGTCTCTGGGAATAGGAAATAAAAACTGTACCCAGCAGCGTCTCTCTCTTTTTAGTCTCTCAAGAAGTCTTGTGATACTAGAGATTTAGTCATTCAGTATATTTGTAGACTCTGTGAAGCATATTTTTAATAGCTGTAGACTTAAGTTAACAATGCTGTTCCCCGATCCTTCTGTTCCTCAGTTTACTACTTCTGTCTATTAGGTGTCTATCCTTTTATTAAATTAATTGATTTCAGAAGGGTAAGTCTCATATCTTTTGCCAGTGCTAAATTCGCAACTCGATATAACAGAGAATGTTAGTTTTCTTAGGACTATATAAAGTAATTCTTTCCTGAGGACCAAATTCGTACGTGCAGGACAAATATAAGGGTAGTATGTGGGAGATCCAGAAAGGAAACGAAGATTTGGAACATGCGTACCTATCCCCAAGTACAGTAATACAAGAATGTGCAATAATGTGGGAGTGTAACATTGCCGAGCTGTGGTATGGTTTTTGTTGTTGTACTGGTGGGAGAAGACTTAGCACATGAGTAGAGTGCTTGATTCCGTCCAGAACTCGCTTGTGCAGTAGGTCATAGCAGAGTTTCTTTGAGTACTTGGGATTTGAGTCTTCGCAGGATTCCAGATTGTTACGGTACAATGTGGGATGAGAAGAAAAGAATGAACATGTGAATTAAGCCTTGTATGAGCCAACTTAATTTGTCACTTTCTGACGTAGATTGAGGGCAGGTGAATGTGACAAACGATAAAATATATTTGACCCAGGCTAGATACTAGTTTCTGAAAATCAGTAATGTGGATTTTTGAATGCTTTAAATACAGATTTAAAAAAAAAAATGCTTCTGATTCTCTGAGCATCGGCGCTGTTTGGGGAGAAGGTGTCTGTACAAAGGTCAGCATTGTGGGAGTAGCAGCTTTTGTGAAAGCACAGAAGGAAGCATCAAAACCTGAATGAGTCGTCTTTCAATGTTGTATCAATTGAGCCAGGTTTGAAGAAAGTGAAGGCTTTTTGGAAGAAGGAAAAAAAACCCACACACCACAAGAACTCACTGCTCTCGTAGTGCCCTCTTAGGGTGTGATGAAGCCTTTCTCCCTCTTTGTCCTTGCAGTATTGAATAATATACACTTCCAATTCTTAAAAATTACTCAGAAAGGATCATTCCTCTCCTAATTTTCAGATCATCTTCATGTGAGAGTACTGAAAAGCTTTCGCTAGAAACAAAAGTTCCTAAGCATTATGGAAGAAGCTCTGTAGACAAAAACTGCTGATAAACAGGCGATAGCGTGCAGATTATGTGGTGGGCAGTTGATGTCTGTGGTGCCTGTAATCCAGCAGGGAAATACACAGGGCATGGACTACTGTAGAGCTACTGTATAATTTGGGGGTTTGTCTCGATCTTAATTGTTGTTTCTGTGTGTGGTTCTCTGATGCTTTTACAGCACTAGTAAAACTACCGTAATTATCTAGTTTCCTATTTGTGCGTGCATGTATGTGAACAGTAAACTGAATCTGCTGAGCATAATCCCATAGCCTGCCATGACTGCAGTTATGTAGAAGTTGCCAGATGAGCAGAATTGAGCAATGTTGAGCATGTTTCAAGGAAACTTACTTGGAGAATGTTCTGTTGACCACCTCAGCTTTAGCAACAAACCTCTGGCACATTAATCTTGGAACTCCTTGTTGCCAAGGTATGTCAAGGTTAACACGATTAGGTAAAAAAACTTCTTTTGAAGACGGCTTCTTGAGAGACCTTTCCTGTCTTAATTTTTTTCTTTTAAATTATTTTATGGCACTCTGTAATTGCACATGAATTTGTATTTAGGAGCAGAAAGTACTTATCTGCCTGGTACATTCCAGATGGATCATACAGTAATCCTTGTGTGCAGCCCACATGAGATTGGCAGAGTGTCAGCATGAGAAGGGGGCAGAGAGAGTGAAAAAGAGATTTATGAAGGTCTGAGAGATTTAATCTAGGATTCCAAATCAGCTTAATCCTTCAAGTACTCGCTACATCAAGTCCATATGTGAAAATGAATGAATTTTGAGATTTTTTTTTTTAAACGAAGTGAATGGATGCTTTTTATAGCGTGGTGTTTTGTGTGTGTTTCAGTATGAGCATGGAAACATCCTGTAGTGAAAAGAAAACTATGCTTTGTCTGATTTTTGTAACCACAAGGCATCCAGCATTTCGGGCATAAAGTTTTGACCTTCAAGTTAGTGGGTAGAAGTCAGAAAGATGGAAGAAGTTGCTTCTCACCTCTGTCCCTAAATCACAATATATAGTCTTGATTTTGTATTTATTGCTTTCAATTAGAAATTGAAAACAAAAGAATAATAAAGCACAGATTGTTTTTTAACTTGTTGCTAAAAAGTTTAATCCATGCATGTTTTGCTGCTCTTTGGAAGTGACCAGAGCAATCATCATGTGTGGTGCTACTGTTCAGCTATGTCATATGCCTAAGGTTTAGTTTATCTATTGAAAACTACACTGCTCTACAATTTGGTTTTTTCACTGGTGACTTAAACTGTAATACAATTTCTATTTTCATTTATGTACGTTTATTAAAGATGGATGTCAACTTGATTTGTAAACGTAATGACTTACAATGCAGCTCACTTGTCTGGCTTTTGCCTTGTTCACAGAAAACCAAATTAACACCTTCTGAAAACACACATACACGGTTAATTAAATCTGGTGCAAATAAGTCAGTGACAAGCTCTTTTGCCAGCCACTTAAAATGATTTCTGACAGGATTTTTTTTTCTAAGTTGTTTCTAGTTTGGGTTCTTGATTTAATGAATTATAGCAAACTTTCTCATTACCAGCTAACGCACATAAAGGGTGTGAAAAGCCTGCATCTTTTGGTTTTTCTTCCTCAGTGAAAAAGTATGAATTTAGTTGTCTCCTTTTAATAATAAAGAGTAAAAGCTGTATGAATACATACCGGATGGTGGCTGTCTTGGTATTTTATTTCCTAAAATTTGTGAATTCCATAGTGTCTTAAAAAAATCAGTACACTGTATTTCATCTCAATTTCAAAGTGTCATGTAAACAGGATTGTAGTAGTGAATAAATGTAGACTTAAAACTCATGTATTTGTGTTAATTTTTTTTTCCCCACCCAGAATCAGATCAATGACTTAAGTATTGTATCAAGTTCTGGAATGCAACAAAATGCAAATCCACCAAAGCCAGAAAGTA
Organism: Chionis minor; assembly: GCA_013398295.1. NCBI lineage: Eukaryota > Metazoa > Chordata > Aves > Charadriiformes > Chionidae > Chionis > Chionis minor. The sequence continues at coordinate 68,268 of VZSF01005553.1, read as the reverse complement.
CAGAGCCTTCAGAACAAAAAACTTCATTACAAGTTCAAGAGCAGGTATGTTTCATCCAAACCTAAATATGGCGCTAACTTTCTTTTTATTTATTACTTTGTTTTGCTGTCAAAATATTTTTTCTTAGAAAGCCTGCAGTATCGTCTGCTGAATGTATTACTGCTTTAAATAAACTAATGTGTTTCGAGACTTTTAGGATCCTAAATTCTATCTTTTGACTTAGCATTTAAAAATATGGGGCTATGTCACAGTACTGTCAATATCCAAGTATCTTTAAATGGGCTAACTTGGATTCTGGGAGGAGTCAGTCCATGGTAATGTACAGGATGATTTGCAGAGCCAGGAATTACAAAAAAAATTATCTCTGCCCCATTATTGGACTGAATATGGCATCACTTAGCTGTATACTGCGTTGCAGTCTTTCACATGTGAACTCAAGTACTGTTTTCTCAATTTTGAGATGCTTAGTTAAGGTTTATTTGTGCTGCCTTCAAAGCTGTACCTACAGTCCTGCGAACTTCATCAACAGTGAGTTGCTAGACAAGAAAGGGAAAGTGCTTTGGTCATCTTTTGGTGCTTTTGAACCTCTGCTTGTATGACTGGTAACGATATCCGTCAGCTTGGCCGATGCCTTCATACTTAGACTATGGAAAAAGCCTGTGTGCTTTTGTGTTGCTTTGCTTCAGGGGCTTTTTGTTGCAGGCAAGGAAGGAATATTGTTTGGGGGTGGGGGTTTTTCTGTATTAACTTTTTGACAGTGTATTCCTTGAACCACAGAAACATACTATATATAATTATTTTTTTTAAGATATTTGTATTTGAACCACGAGAAACTTGTTATGAAGTACTTGGTATCGTCACGGGAGTGGTTGGAATATGTAGCAATAGTTCAGTATTTGGCTCCATTTTCTAATAAGCATTTCTGCACAAGGAAGCTGTAGCTTCATACAAGACTTTTTAGAGGTAAATTTAGGGGGAAAAAAAAAACCCCAAATAATCTGTAATAACTAAATTCCCTCTAACACTTCAGTAACTTGGGCCTGCTTACAGTGCCACCCAGTGGGCACGGGGAGGTCAGTAGTGGTTCTCGGCAAATACCCCACCGAGGTAAGCGGCAAGACCTGCTTCCCATCCTTGCCATAGCTTACTGTTGTGTTTCTGACGCAATAAACCATGTCTGAAAAATGAAATGCCCTATGAAAATGTGTGCAAACTTGCACCTGGTGCTCATAAACAAAATACTGGCTTTGTAGTAGTAGTAGTAAATAATTTCTGGTACAGGTTAGGGCCAAGGTAGGAGCAGCAGGATTGTGTTTTAGGGGATGGGGTAGTAACAGTTACTAAATTAAACTGAGGTGGAGGGTTCGCTGGGGTTATTGGCTGTGACAGCCCCCTCTGCCCCCTCAACAGCACCTCTGCTTTTGGATCAGCACAAGTGGTTGAGCCCTGGCAGCCAGCTCTGCTTGCCACATGCCTGGTCTTGGGACCCGGCAGCAGGGTTGCCTGAGGCTTTGTTTTAAAAGAAGATATTTTCTTGTAGGTCTCTCCATGTAGACCGTGCGCGATCAGCTTAAGTGCCCCACCTGATAGTGCATGGAGTTGCAGAACAGAAATCAAAAAGCTAGTAAAGGAAAAGTTTTAAAGATAAGATTCTAACAAATTGCTCTGAAGTAATTAAAAGGAAACAGTCAATTTATGGAACAGGTGAAACGTCACATTCTTAATTCTGTTGAGCTATTTAAACTAATAGCTGCAGAGGTATTGGAAAAAATTAATTGGGTAACATAAATGATAGTAATTCTGTAAAGCTGGTTACCTGGATTTAAATATATCACAAATGTGTTTATTCCTAATCATGTTTTTAATAATGTGAACAACTGGAAGACCACTGGAAAACATTGAATTTCAACTTTAAAGATACACTTTTCATCTAATTAAAAACAGGTGACCAGTGAAATTAAAAAAATAGTGTACATGTGATAATCATAAACCCCCTCCAAAATGTCACAGTTGTTTGTTGATTGACTAACTTAATTGCATGCTAAAGATATCGCAGTTTTAGAAATAAAAATAAACGTCTTCTCTGTAATATTCTCAAGTTAAAGTTTTTTATCTTGGCAGTTCAAAATGGAAAACATTTCTAGCGTGCCATTGTTAGCGATCGGCAAAACTGAATCAGAACACTGAAATTAAACGTCATAGTACCAGCTCTGACTGTTCATTCATGTTTCAATATATCTGAAATGACTCCTGGAGAAACCCTTGGAGCAGCACTCACTTCCTATCAAGTGAAGTGATCCTGTTGCCTTTTTGCAGCCCCTGCTGATAAGGGTCCTCATAACACACCTAGGTGATACGCTCAGAATATACCTCAGCCACATGTGGGACAGGTAAAAGATGCATTTTATACTTCAGGCTGGAAATTAACTTCCATGTTTGAGACTGTATCCATGTACGGGGCTAGTCTGACTTGGATCAGAACATGGTAGAGATTTCTGTTTATTACTTCAATATTTTAATGTATTAATGAAGGAAAGCTAGTCAATTTATCATATAGAAGTGAAAAGCTGAGTTTGAAATGAGGTGGAATCTTTATGGAATCTTTACAGTTGAAGGACAGGCCTCTAGAACAGTAAGGTCAGTGCAGAAAAGTAAAAGCAAAATTTTAGGAAGAATTCCTAACATTAAAAAGCTTTATAAACTACAGAATGTGTCAGCTGTAAAATGAACGCATGCCTGACTTTAAGCTAGCTAAAAAATAGTAACAATGTCAGTAGAGATTAGTAACCTGGGCAGAAATCACTATGATTTCAAGTTGAGGGCTTTTTTGTTAGGCTACTTGCATGCTACCTGTACTGCCGCACCTTTACTGCTGTTACCTGTGCTAGTAAAATTAGAGCTAGCGTAGCAATGCCATGGCACAGTAGTTGTCATGTGAAATAGCATCTTTGTTTAGACATACCATCAGAACACACTGGAATTGTGCTGCAGGCCGTTCAGTCTTCTGAACAGAATGTTGTATTTTAGTGCAGCTGTTTTATGTAACTTCTGGTCCTGTGCAACCTTAAAAAAAAAAAAGGGAAAATTTTGAGATTAAGGGTGTTAATAGCTGTTTCTTTTTAGTGAAACACATTTTTAAACCTTTTCAGCAAAATGTTAAGAAGGTTATATCCTTAACATCAGATTTTTCTGTCAGTGGTGTAGGCTAGATGTATGTTCCCGGGAGAGACTGAAGGACTGGTAGATGTAATGGTGTGTGTATATATACACGCTGTTCAAGGAGCTATATGTATGTATGTTTAGGTTTACACAGATTCTTTTACCTACTGTAATGTCTATTGCATTGCTCATGAAAAGGGGTGAGAAGAACTGTCCAAGCATGTATATGTTCCTTCAGGTTTCTCTGTTCTTTGCCATCTTTTAGGCCATTTCATTATTTCCAGCTCTATAAATTCTATGGGGATTTTGTTTGGCACGTATATTTGGGGGGTTTTTTTGGTTGTTCTCTGCCCCCTGAAGTGCCTTGTTTAGTTAGGGCTGATCAATGATGGCAGGTGCCATCTTAGTGACAGAATCCATAGCCTTCCCCCTTCTTTACCACTAGCACAGTCTGTCCATAGAAGACTGCAGACAAAAAGCTTACATAGAGAGGATGTTCCTTGTAAATGAAATTGATTTTAAAATTCCTGTAAATAGGGCACACTTGATATCCAAACTGTATTTTAAATGCATTTGAGCTAGTTGTCTTTCATAGTTTTCTTGAAATTGTAATAGACTGTGAGAGATGCACAGTGGTATTTATATTTCTAAACTGAAAACTTCCATTTTCCTTCTTTCTAGCCATTTCAGTCAAGGCAGAAGCATCTGACTTTGGAGGAACTGTTTGGAACCTCTGTACCAAAGGAACAGCCTGCAGCCCCGTATCCCCATCCAGAGAGAATGGAAAAGTCGCAGTCTGACGCCTGTGCCAGAGAGCAGCCCAGTTTACTCTTGCCTTTTACCTTTGACCAGTCAACAGTAATACAACAACCACTAGGGAAATCTGAAAGTCCGAGCGTTAAAACCAGTGCCAATACTTTGAATCAGCAGGAATGTTTAACACCTATGCTAATAACTCCAGCTTCAGTTTCCCAGCCTGATGTAAAAAATGTTTCAAGCTATTCGGTTCGTTTAAGCCCTAATCTTAATTCAGCCTCGACAATGGAAGCTGCCCCTGCTCAGATGCTTCCTGGCCTAAAACAAAACAACAGTATAATGCAAGTTATGCAGCAAGCTGCCAAGCAGATATCCCCACTAGTGAACCAGCCGCCATCCGAAGTGAACCACGCTCCACAAAATCTAATGGCTGGCCAAAGCCAGCTTATAGCACCCTTGACATCAGCAAGTACAGGAACTGTCTCAAATACATCCCATACAAGTGTTGATCTTCTCCAGAAACTCAGGTTGACCCCACAGCATGACCAAATGCAACAGCAGTCTCTCACTAAGACTTCCTTAACACCCAACATCTCTGCCTCGGTTGGCCCACTTGCAACACCAGAAAGCTTCAAAGAATCTCACAGTAAGCCATCAACCTTGAACAGCAAGATAATCTCTCCCCTTCAGGTATTCTGTGGGTTTTTATATCCGTGAAGCTTTAGACTGGGTTTAGGCGTGTATTTGCCTTTGGAAAATGTGCTGTTATGTATTAGCCCTTGAAAAATAATTGAGGACTTCTACTCTGTGATAATCGATTGAATTGCTAACTTAGAAATCCAGTTCCGTTAGTTTTATATCGTTAGCATCTGGTATCAGTGACAGACCTCTGTGTAGAGGAAGGTGTTTTTCAAACGGGTGCTGTTAGGGGATGAATATGTCCTAAAGAATTCATCTGTACTAGCGTCAGAAAAATACTGCTACGAATTGATGATCTGAGAAGGGACAGAACGTTACAGACTGATCAGTGTTACGACAGTTGATGCTGCGTAAGTCGAGTCTGTACCTTCCTTTAAGGTACAAAATTAACAGTTTCCTCTTTCTGGTTATTTTGTTTGGATGTTTAGTACTCCTTCAGTTTTGACCCACTTCTGCTAGGGATACCTGTGGGCTACACTGAGATATTCTTAGTTAGTAAAATGGATCATAAACTGATTTATTTTGTCTACCTGACCGCCTTGATTTGTTTTATCCCAGTATCACTCAAAAAGGACCTCTTAAACTCTTTATTTCTTGGAGGAGGACCTATTGTATATGCCTTAATATGAGCCAAAGCAGTAAATTTGTTTTGAGACACTAGGTGAAAAGGTCACTGCTAGTCTGTAAGGTTAATGCGTGTGGCTTTGTATTATAAATTATTTTCTAGTCAATTAGTGTTGCTCTGCTATATAATTCGCTCCCTCAGTAGTAAAGATGTTAATGAGTTTGGGTTATTTGATTTATTTTTTTTCTCCAAAGGGAGTAATTTTCTGTAGTCCCCACTTCTCAGGTTATCCAAAGACTTCTCTTCATTTTGTTGCATTATTACTTTATTTTATTTACATTCATGCAGATTAAGCTAGTGTTTGATTATGTCTCCTTGCATCTTGGGTACCGTGCTAATGCAAGAATAAAAAACGCCAAACAAAACTACTTTACAGCTACATCTGTATGAATTTCCTAACGTTTGTTAAAATCCAGTGGCAAGCACTGGTTAATAATAGGATCTTTGGTAGCCCTGTCTGGGTCAGATGCTGCTCTCTGCTACAGATATGGTGCTGACTTACTCATAACAGAGATCTAATCAAAAGCTCAACTCTTCAGCCTGTAACATGTCCTAAGCAATACTTTAGAATACCTTGTATTTCTCAGCTGTTGCCTTTGTGTCCTCAGAAGAGTTATCCCTGTCTTAATGTTTAAGAAATGTATGTGCTTTCATTGTGCTGTCTTTCTAATTGCCTTATTTCTAATCTTCTGCTGTTGAAAATTTTCAAGAAGGCTGTGACTGCTGCGTGGTAGGATTAATATACGAGTGATCACCTTTTTGAGATGCTTGGACTGATTCATTCTGCAGAGGGAGGAGGAGGTCCAAGTACAGCACTGAGGAGCTATCTTAATCTAGTATTGAAGAACTGTACATTCTGAGCAGTATTTTTCTTTCGTGTACTACTAAACTTCCGTACAGATTTGTCTCAAGATTGTGTGTCTTTGAGCGTTTGGAAAAGCTGGCTAGGTTTATCCATAACTGCCCTTGACTGCATTTATTCAACATCTGCTTGATAGCCTTGGGAATGAGCTCTTCATATGCCAGTCTTAACTCTTGTTTTCCTTCCACCAAGTCTGCTGCGTCTATACATTTTCATTAGACAAAATTCTCCATAGTCCAAATATATTCTCACACGAGCAAAAGACCTCTTAATTTTTGTGTAATTAGACTTGAAGAATTTGATCTTGTGCTTGTTACCACTACATAAAGCTAATTTTATTTCTGTCACTGAGGACTATCAATTCCCTCAGTATTTTTCACCACAGTTCAAGTAAGCAAAGTACTGTCTGTTGTGAAGGGTTTTTTCCTGTTGTGTGATGCCCAGAGGTATTCCAAATGGCTATAACAAGCCTTTCCAAGAATGCCACAGGAATTTACTAAAGTACCTTGCCTACATGCCTTTTATTGTGTTTTCTAATATTTTATAATACTTGAATTTTATTATACTATAGTCTTGAAATCTGACTTAAAGAAATATCTGGATGCTGTTTGTAAATGTATAAAATACTTCTGAAATTCTAGAAGGAAACAGCCTCTAATTTTTGTGGCGGTGATTAGATAAAACGCCTAAAAAAATCTTAACCTTCCTGGTAATTTCCCAAACTGATTCTATTCACTTTTGTGGTATTTGTTTTGTTCCCAGTTTCAGTGCTTTAATGTTTAGATATTTTTAACCCTAGTAGTCTGTCTTCAGAAGTGTTTTGTTATGGCTTTACAGGTTTGCTGTAAGATTGAAATCTTTCCTCTTTTTGCAACTTCCTGTTGATTGTCAGTTTTACAAAACAGTTCAAATTGCATCTAAAATCTGTTGAAACTTGCATTTTTGTGTTTTCATAAAAAAACAGAGAACGACTGCTGGAAATGGAGCTGTGGATGCTAACTTGTGAATTGTGCTTTCTTTTTAACTTAGACTGTACAACAAAACAAGGAATCTGAAGTATTTCCACAGCCGAAGACTTTGTCTAAAGCAAGTCAAGTGAGTGCATAAATACTTCTGCTAATTGTTTGTTGGGTTTCTTTAAAAAAGGGGAGGAGTTTAAAACTGTGCTAAACACTTGGGATCTCAAATAGTCCTTGTCTGCTGACCGTATTTAAAGTGTTGTTACGAAGCAGAAACAAGCTGTACTGAAGCAAGGGGGAGTTTCTGTAGCCAGCTGTTAATGAGTACGTTTCTTTATTGTACGGTGCCTCTTATTGTTGGCGCTAATGCAGAAATGAGAATACATTTTTTTGGATCTGCAACCTTGCATTGAGTTTGCATCGTTTGAACTGGGTTTTTTTTGTCTTGTAAGCAAGCGGTCCTGATGCTCTAATACTGCAGTAGGGTCTGTTAGACTTGATCCAACCTTAAGCACCCCAGAGGCATAAAATGCAACCCTTGCCTTGCTGTCTCTTTCAGTTTTGCTGAGATACCATGTATTTTATGAGAAAAATACCAAGCAAAAAAAAAAAAGATAGACAAAGAAAAGCATAAGAAGCATTTCCTACTGCAAGACTTGCTAATAGCAAGTTTTAACAGATTTGACGTTATTAAAACTGGCTTTGAGTAACAGTTCAAAATAATAATGTCAATATAAAGTTTCAGGCTGCAGGTGAGAAAATAACTGGTAATAGTAGAGTCTTCAAGAATTGTTTTTAATTGCCTTTTTGTTATGTATTCTTTTCAGGATACATTTCTGTAATTTAATTTGACTTTTCCTTTACCCACCCCCTCCTTTTTCAGATCTGTGGAATTGCCTCGTTTTTTCCCAACTTGCACGAAATAAAAGCAGTCTTAGTAGCATGCCCAGATCTGATTTTTGAAGGCAGTAAAAATGGTTGTGCTTAAAGTAAAATGCTGGTTTAGCTACTGGCCTGCTATAAGACAAGCTGTGGAGTCTGTTCCTGACATAGTAAATAATTACCTGATTACAAGCATTTTACATGGTTTTTGGAATTTTAGGAAACATGTGCATGTTGTGTGGTACACCACATTTGTTGTTTTAAACGCGTCTTCAGCTGAAATCCCACAGTGTAACTCCTGACAGTTTTGACTGTAACAAAATCAATTTGCAAGTTCTACTGTTGCTGATATTATTATAGATGCATTAACTTTAGATGGCTTTGCAGGTTTTTTTTTTCTTCTGAAGATTTTTTTCATTATCCAAGGGGAATTTTTTCTGCTGATGTGTCAAAGATCTTTAAATATTACATTTACTCTTATTTTCTTTTGAGTCAGATTGGCTTGTTTATTTTCTTCCCCCCACGTCATTGTGGAAGCCTGAGCAAGATGTAGATTATTATACTGAATAATATGTCAGAATTGCTCAAAGCTGATGTTTATTCACGTCCACTTCATGGAAATACAGTATTCCTATACATTTATCATTTCCCTCACAAGGGAAAATGTACTTAGAATATTTCAATGTACTCCGATACTTTAATTATAGTTCATCAATCATTTTAAATATCTTTGAGATACTTTACTTCAAATTATAAGTGTATTTTGTTGGAAACCATAGAAAGAGGGGAGTGGGAAGAAGGACTAGCCTTTCTGTAAACTCCTAAGGAAAATAATAATTTGCAAAACAACTACAGGCTCCTTAGATTACTTAGCTGAAAAGCCCGTCTTCTATGTGTTACGTTTCAAAAATTCTGGAAGGTAGTAACCACACGAGGAGGAAGGAGGCTGCTTACAAGGGTGCGGAAGACTGTTACCTCCTTAATCTTTTTAGATGAGAATTACTATAGATATTAATCTTCGTAGGTAGCTGTTTCTTCATTAAGAGCAGCTATTCTGTAATACCTGACTGAAAAATAGTGGCTAAATGTTTTTTAACGTTCATTTCTGCAGCCTTTATAACAACATTCATTCCTAATGGATGCAATGCTTATTAATTTTCTGTTCTTTTACAGGTTGCACCTCCACAGTTTGTTACAGCCACAACTACAGTAACGCCTTCAGTCCTCTTGTCTCCTAGTGTTTTTCAGCAATCAACTACAAAAGCTACTGAAGTGGAGAATAAAGCAAATTCTTCTTCACCGTTAACACTGGGAACAACAGAAATTCAGACTATGCCTCCTACTGTTCTTAGTAGGTCTCAGCTTCAAGAAGCACTGATACACCTAATAAAGGTCCTGTCTTTACAGAACTCAGTTTCTGAGGGATGGGGTTCCAAGTAGAGTGGCCAGTACTGAGAAACTGTGCACCCCTGTAACTTCTTCTGCCCTGAAACACTAGAAAAGTTGTTATTTTCTGTTGGAAGGAGGAGATTATTCCACACTGTACACGTAGTATGGCACAGTTTGCCTCTTTTTGGTTGTAAGATGAAGGCCTTAAAAGGGCAGAGTCGTACGTCAGATGTGTCCTTTCGCATCTGTATGAATTCTCTGGACAATATGGAAAAAGTTGCACCAGTACAAGCCCTGGTATGGGGATGGGGGGTTGGTTTTGTTGTCTTTGTAAGTGTTCCTGCTTTTCCAAGGAAAGCTTCCCTGTTTCAGGTTCCCTAGAACTGTTTCTGGTCTTTAACTGAAGTATATGTCTTTGAAATGGAAATCGCAGCGTTTCTGCTGTTTCTAGGGACTAAAAAGTTCAGTTGAATTAAATCTGTGAGGGTGGGAGTAGCCGTGCAGTGAGATCATTTTGACCTTTAATGTCACGGTGAAGTTGCCGTGATCGACAAACAGTTCTTTGTGAACTCGGGGTTCTCTTGCCCTCTCCATGCTGATGTTAGCAGAGCTTACACCCAGGTGCAAGTCTACAAGTAGCAATCAATATCTTCCTGGGGATAAACTTGTTAGGGCCAAAAAGGGCCACTACCAGATCCCATCATCAGCTAGGTTGTCTGTTTTACCTGTGCTGTTCCTCTGTGTGTGTCGGTGTATGTGGCCTTTTTCTCTTCAAACTAGCTTACTTGTGAGTCTTGCAACTGAACTCAAGTGCCAGGAGTCTTATTAGCGATATAGTGCAGTGATTCTCACCCAGTAGTCTGAGCAACATCGTTGTAGTGACTTTAGAGATCCAATCGGAATGCTTGTCTCTAATCTTCTCTTTAAATAGAGAGAAAGCTGAATGAAGACCAAAATAGGAATACCCTGTAGCATAGGAGTACTTGCACAGCACTCCAAGCAAGATACCAAATGTGCTGTGCAGATCTTGTAAAGAGTGTTTACATCTTCAAGCTAGATGATTATTAGATACCGCTTTTGTAAACTTGGCAATTGGACGAATTTAACTCAGGAAATATCTCTAAATATTGTCTATAGATTAAACAAATACACTTCCTAGTACTGCTTTGACATGAGAATTCTTGTATAACACACTGCAGCCCCTTTCAGGCTGCTCTGACAGAAATAACGTTATTTCTGACATTCGCGCAGACTGGATTTGGGAGCCCGTACACGGGATAGAAGTCTCTGTGCCAAGACTAAGGTTTGGACTCTGGAGGGAAGGGAAAGCAGGTGGCCAAGTCTGACCTAGTGACCCCGGGCTGGCTGGTGGGTTGGTTTGAGCATCCAGTGTGCTTAGTGATCTCTTCAGCTGTCCCACCAGCTTCGTGGTTCACAGTCTGTATGTTGTCCAAAAAGCATCACCTCTTGTACAAGTGCAGAGCTAGTTCCATTCCCTGAGTTCTCAGATCGCTAACACTATACAGAATCCTTACGCAGCACTTAAATGGCATTACGCCTTCTTTTTTTCATCTTTTCACTAATGTTTCTAATGTGTTTTTTTTCCCTGCAGAATGATTCCCGTTTTCTCAGCACTATTCATGAAGTCTACTTGCAAGTCCTAACCAAGAATACGGACAACGTTAAGCTATAATCAAAGCTAAATCTAATTAAAATATATCCATTTTAGAAACAGTTATGCCTCGTCTATAAAACTAATATTTTTCTAAAAGAATATTTAGTTTTCAACGTCTTGAATTTGAACCTGTTAGGAAAGACTATTCCTTAAATACTTATCGAAGTAATGTTCTCAGAAGTGATCTAGGTTTTCACTGTGATCATCACCAGCAAACTTTTGTTTTTATTGGGGAGGGGACTTAAGTTGCATTTGAGCTCTCGTTAGCATTAAGCGAATGTGCAAATGTTTGCTCTGGCTTTCATTCCTAGCTGTATTCACTGTTCAAGGATTACAGACTCAATACTACTTAAACCAGCAAACGCATAGTACAGTACACTACACCACACCAAAATACAGGTGTGGGAACCTAGGTCCAGTTTGAAGAACTGAGGAAAAGGAGCAGCCTGTCTCCTGATTTCAGTTGGCAGGTGTGGGGAAGGAACGGATCTGGAAGCCAGGCCTTTAGAGCTAAATCTTTAACAAAAGGTTTAAAAATGTGATTCACTCAATACATTGACAGTCTCTAGTTAATGCACATAAATTCATCTTTTAAATATTCCATTAATCTTACGTGCTTCTGCATCGCTGACATGAAAGCAAGTAAGGCCATTTTCTCTAAAAAGGTAGAATTTGAAATATGCAAAATCCTCAGCGACTGGGGTTTTTTTGGTGGTGGTTGTGGGTTTTTTGGGGGTTTTTTTTTTAAGCAACAGAGTAGTTCTGTTGTATGTTGAAGTTCTCTTGTTTTAAAGTTGTAGTTAGGATACCACCGCTGGAAGACCCTCTTCCTGTTCGGCAGTGTTGGAAATAATTTAAATTACTTTGTTTCCCTTTTAGCTTAAGGATGGACCATGTCATAGTTGGCTTTCATTCCTCAGTTGCGTTGGAACTGCAGAGTTGAAAACTATGCAGATAGGGAACAAAAGCATGCTTTTCTGCTGCTGCCCTCTCCCCAGATTGATAGTGCACACTTCATAGTCTGAAGTTTATCTAATTAAAATGTTACTGCTTCTTATATGTGATTTAGGAATTCGGTATTCACTTATGTGAGAACTTAACTGGATACTGTCCCATTTGAAGTAAAAAAAAATTCTACTTCTAGTTTCTTATGCTGCTGTGTTGGTTTACCCATGGCTTGTATTTATTTCTTAAAGGCATGCAAAAATAGTAAGACTTCAGGTCCCAACTTTTTCCAGCAATAGTAGTTTTAAAGGATGCTTTTCCAGTATAAAAGTTTTGGTTTACTGAGTAAAAAGTTAACCTGTAGTGAATTATGCACTGCTTCTTTCTTTTCCCTCAAGCACTATTGAAATATGAAGAAAAAAAATTGTTTGGCTCCTTAAAACATATATCAATGTGTATATATCCTAAGGATTAGTTGATGTTGATCTAGTCAAGGTGCATGGTCATTTCATTGGAAACTAGTAATTGAGCTTTAATTGTGACTTGTTCACAAATGGATATGTTTTAGATACAACAAATATTTACATTTTTATGTATTTGATCTATTTTAGTTTCTTTCATAGCTTTTTAGTGGAAAACATACTTTGTTTAGCACTACCTGCCTTCTGAAAAGCTCTTCTCAGCCTTTGAGTTAAGCGTTTCCAGTTAAAATATGTGGTATTTTGTTAGAAAAATGTGCAAGCTTCAGGGAAAGATGCTAATGTCATGCACATTCATCAAGAAATATATTGGCTTTAATGGTAGTATTTGAATTCAGCAATATAAACTCAGCCTTGTTAAGTAAGATAGGAGCTTTCTGCATCAATTCTGGAATTATAATACGTGTATGCGCATAAACAATGAGACTCAGATCTAAGGTCTAAACTAATTTCTTCTGTTGGATTTTTTTAGAAAAACTTTCACTAAAAGGGACAAACCAATGAGCACTTCCTCTGAACAAAAACTGTTAGCCTAAACCAAATAGAGAATTGCTTTTTATCTGGATTTAGCAAAGACGAAGTCTGTAACTTCTCACTTCTTACGGACAGCTTCCGGTTTCTTCGAAGGAAGGTTTGATACAAGTGTCTAGGAATAGAAATATTGGAAGCTGCTAGTGCATATTTGTACTGTTTGCTAAATACAGTCATATCCAAAGATCTGTAGATATGATAGGAAGTTGTATTTTGAGTTCTTCAGTCCTATATAATTGACAAAAGTGATACTGTTTAGAGTAGCAATGCTGTTACGAGAGTTTGACGCTACTTTGAATATCCTTAACTTGTTTCCAGCTGTCCCAGGAAGCCCCACAAGCAGTTAGCAGATCCTCACTTTGGTTTTGTAGTGTGCTGGTAGCAATATGTTATTGGTTTACTTCCCACCCCCCCCAGCTTTCAAAACGAATTGGAAGAGAAAGAGTTGAAGTCATAGTTACTAGGCAGGCGTGTTTACCGCAGGCAAACCTGTTCGTCTGGAGCATCTGCACGTTTGTTCCAACCCCTTTACATGTCGCCAGCAGACGCTGGAACCAACCTGGCTGTTGTCCAGCGCGCCGCCGAGTTACCATCTGCTGCTCATGGCAAGTGCCAGGGTAATGGATTTCACAGATAAACCTCTTCAATGAAAAGTTGCATTGTAAAACACAAGCTCAACTACAGTGTAAAATTTGATTGGTTTTTTTTTTGTGGACTGTGTTATTTAAAAACTTTTTTCCTGATTATTTTAACTTTTTGGATAAACCGAAAATTACCAGCTTGTCGAAGAGCTTGATTTGTGTTAGCCATGTGTAGGAATAACTAGTATGTAGCAAGTTACCGTAGGTCATCACAGGAAATTACTGTGACCATTTTCAAGTGATTTTTTTTTTTTTTGGTAAAACTACTGGCTTAATGGGATTTTACCTATTGGCTCTGAGAATTAAAAGATTATTAGTTGAGACCATACTCCCCAAATTGTGTATCTAAGCCTGTGTTTTGTGGCTGGCGTTAAGTCACTTTAATTCATCTTGATTTTAACTTTAATTCATCTTGATTTCATATAAAATGTTTAATTCTGTGTATAGATACTCAATATAGTATTTAAGTACTCACTGCTGGATGTATCTCATCTCTGCTTGCGTTTCCGATTGCTTCATTTTGGTATATTTCTGAAACCCATTATGCCATATGTAGTCACTGATAAAATTTCTGAAATATTTTTGAAAACAAACTTTAATTTGGGATGACTTGTTTTTAAAAGTATTCTAAACAAATCAGCCACCTTTTTGCCAGTTATTTGGGTTGCTTTGTACAGCATATCTTAACAGGAGGAATGTGTGCAATATATATCACCTTGGTTTTGTCTGTCAACGTTACAAAAATGTTAAGATGCAATATCTTCCTTTCACTTCAAGTTGGAAAAATTGCAGTATCTCTAATTTGGTGGTGTATTTATTTTTATCTATTCAGTGTATGGGCATATGGTTAGTTAGGGTTTTTATGTACGTTATGTGCTCTTAGTAATTTCTGAGTTTTATCACTTGTGGATGCACCAGTTGTATCCATTTGCATGTTCTTTCAATATGAAGACCATGGGGAAGGGGGAGCTTCAGGAAAGATTTCTGGATACCAGGAAAGAGAATAATTTTAAGTCAATAAACATAGATACTGCATCGTTAGCGTTTTTGGTATGGTATGGATTTTATAGCACCTATGTATGTTTGCAGTTATTAAGTTATTGCATAAATGTTTAAGAATGAGCATTTTTTCATCCAAAATTTTGTATGTTTGCAAATATATTTTTGTAATAAAACTTCAAAACAAATGTTTCAACACCTCTAAAAATCTTCCAATGTTTCCTTTTATTTCTAGAGCTAATAGCCTGCTAGAAGGTCAAGTTCATATTTTGTTTAGGGTTAATATTTTTCAGAGAAGAAACTCAAATTCCTTACTTTATTCTCGGGGCAAATTACTGCATTAATTCAGTAGCAAATGCAGCACGCCTGCTTGAAGGACAGTTGAGAATAGCATCTGTCACTTGTAACAGCTTTCTGGCAATCCTCTCTGTTGCTGTAAGTCGGCTTGCATTTTGAATTTGATAAACAGACCGATTGCCTTTCATGTTAAGAAATGCAGCTGCAAGTTCACTGTCTTGTAAGTACAACTGTAACTGGGTTTAGTGCCTTTTCTTACCACTTTTTTTTTTTTTTTTAGGGCATCCCATCTCATCAGTCTAGACATGGCACATGGTTCTCAATGCAGTGTTGGTCTCTGATCGTAGGCTTTGGAAATGGCAGTTCTTATCTTATGGTAGCTGCTTGGTATCGTGCAACTGATCGGTCCAAATTTCACGAAGTAAAATAGGGAAGTTGATGAGGAGGAAAACAACATAGCAGAAATTCTGTTTGACTAGATCTTGAAGTTAAACAAAACCTCATGCCGAAGTCCCTTAATCTTAGCTAAATGGTTATTCCCATTTTAACTGCAAGAGTTGTGAGCCGTACCAAGTACTGGGAGAGGCCAGTGAAGAATGGTGTTTGCTGCACCAGTAGTTAATACTGAACTGGCTCCTGTACTATGTACAGAAGAAGATTCTCCTAATAGAATACTACCATGCAGAACAAGGACAGAAGTCATGGATCCACTGTAAGGTAATTGAGGAAAAAGTGGAAGTGGCTAAGGCCTAGAATCTAACTTTAAATTCTATGTTAGATGTATTGCCTGTCTGGTCAATATTGCAGAATCATTTTTTTTTTTCATTGTTGGTTCTGTTAACCTTTTTGTCTTCTCTGGATCCAGGTATTCCTGGTTACTGTTATTCCTGTGAAGTGCTCCCCTTGGGTTTGGAAGTAAGAGAATACTTTGACTTGCTATGTGTACCTGCAGCTAAAGCAGGCACCGTTCAAAAAATTTTATGCAGACCAAAATATTTTTGGCCTTTTCTCTCTTGCTAGTGTGTGCTCTACAGTCATGTTTTCTGAGAGCGCGTGAGAGCGTAAAGTCAATTGCCAATACAATGGTGATACAGCACTAGCTAGAACCAAGGACTAAGCATTAGGGTTCCTAAAACTCATCCACTAAAATTCAAATTTTATTTGCAGATTTGCAGAATGAAATAACAACTGGCTTTTTAAACGAAGTTGTAGCTCGTGTTCATGGGCCAAATTCATTGATGTCTGTGGACTCACGTATTTGGTAAGGATTCAACTGTCTTCCATTCTTGATATACAAGATATTGGGGGATTAACACTAACGTAGAGGATAAGAAACCTGTCCTTCATCCAACTCTTCTTCATTTATGAACAGGATGTAGTCAAATCACTAAATAAAGTCTTCAGTGTCACTGAGGTTAATTTAAGTTTAGTGACCTAATCCGCAATCCAAGATTCAAAATTAATAACATACGTTAAACAATTTCAAAAGTTACTTTCAGTGCCCAGTAGTTAAATCTTTTTCTCCTATCTTCACACAACTTCAAGTGTGAATCAGCTTTTTTCTGTATTCCAGGTTCTAGGATTGAGGCATTTGCTTTTGAACTGATGTACTAATTTAGAAGAGTTAAGCTTCAGTGATAGACCTGTAACTGAAATGTGGCCGTTAACTGTAAAGCTCATCTTTGTCAGTTATGCAACAATTTTTCATTTCCTCTTAAAATCTTCCTTCATACAAGACTCCTAATTAGGTTCAAAAAGCATTGGGAAAAGAGGGCAGTGAAGAGAGAATATTTTTGTCAATTGCTGCATTTTTGAAAGAGCACTTTAAATAAAATGAAAGGGAAAGGACTGGTGAAGAGAAGATTCCCAAGAGGTGAACAAGGGAAGGAATAGCAGGAGAGTGAAAGGGAATGTTGTAGAGAGACAAGTACGGCCTGTGAAGGTGTTTCCTGAAGCATGGAAAAATTTAAGTTTTGTTTCTGCACTGCTGTATGTCTTTAGGTATTTCCGAAGCTCAAATGTGGTTTCCCTGTAAGAATATTTGAGGGTGTGTTCAAGACCAGACTGGTTAGACGTGATTTCCCTACTCTTAATTCTTGAGGTACAAATACGTAATTTGCCATGTCTGATGCGGTGTTTTTAACCACCAGTTAGGAAGCAGCATAATGGATTTGACTGATCCGTAGCAGTACATAATTTTTATCTTTGCTTTATGGCCTCACATTACAGCTTAAAATCTGCTACGTATAACAAGGCTGCTCATATCTAGTTGTCTTTTTCCTTTCGTTTCAAATAAACTTTTAACGCTGTTTCTACCATAATCCATTCTTTAAAATTCAAGAAGCTCCCTTTTACAACATCAACCTTGGGAAATAAAACCACAAAGGAATAAGCTTTCTTTATATGCTGGCTGAAATGAAGGCACTTGCCCTTAGGCCTTACTTGAAAACATGCAGGTATGTGATGTAAATGCACAAGTTGTGGGGGTTTTTTCCTCCTCATAAATATGTCAAGAAGCTTTAAGGGTGTCTACAGAGCAAAGATCTCGCAGCCTGTCTCATGTATGCAAAACTCGATGTGCTCTTAATTTAGAGAGCGTATGGCTTGCACATCCTGCTTTCCTGCTTGTGGTTCCTAAGAGGGATGGGAAGGGCTTAGCAGGTTTTCCATGACTTGCTTGTGTAGACTCGAGACTTACAGATAATGCCGAGTGCCTTCTGGAGTTTACTTTTTAAGCAGCAAATAAATTAGCTTCTGTTCTCTGGGGACACAGTTCTCCCATGTAACAAAATTGCTGTAAAGGATGCGTCTGCTGCCTTAAACTTAACCATGAGAATTGAGATACAAGAGTGGAATGAAAGCCTGCAGGATTTGGCAGTGTAGAGTCTGTTGTGGTTTACAGCAAGCACATGGGAGACACAAGGCACCCATGACAAGGGGAGCTCTCTGCTTTACAACGATTGACTAGGAAATCCTGCCACAACAGAAGCCCTTGCAGAAAACCCAAAGGCTTAGTTAGAAACGCACACAACGTTTTTAATAAGGGTTGAAAATAAACATAAATCGGTATTCTGCAGATATGAGGATAGCTGTCTGAAGGAAGCTGCTACGATGGGAGATGCATGTGAAAGTAACTGCAAACTACAGAGTGACTGAGCCTGGGCCCGTGATGTAGCTCCGTCTGTAACTTCATTTTAGATAAAAGACAGCCTGATCTTACTACTTACTACACCTATACCTGTTCCCATGCAGTACACATCATTATTATTGCAATTCTTGAAGCTATGTTGCACAGAAATTGGAGGGGGGGTGTATTCTTTTTTTTTTTTACTTTAAATTCATTAGCAGCTAAATAATGTTATTACTGAAGACTAGCTGAACAATCTGTTTGATGTATAACTGAGGTCCCTGTATTTTTTGCACATGTGGAGGGATGTGCTGCTGATGCATGATGGTCTGCGTAATGAGAGAATGCTCTGGCATAAATCCAGCTCAGCCATAAATCCAGCTCAGCCATTCTTGAACAGTTCCCTTCTTGAAGGGCTTCTGTCACAGCTGCTCTTTCAAAGGGCAAGAACAGTCAAAGCTTGTCACGTTGCAGAGGACAGGCTGAGGAAAATGTCTTTCTTTCCATGTGCACAAATAAATCCTGCTTTATTTGGTCATTATAGCTGTGTCTCCCACCCTCTTTCTAAATTTACGCAACCTATGAAAGCATTGCTGTTTGAGAGATTTCTCTTAGTGCAAGTTATTGATGACAACGTAATTCTTTGAATTTTAACAGACTCAGTTATTTGAATATAGATATTAATTTAAACAGAGTCTAAAGTGACTAATAACTTCCCAGCTTGTTTGAAGAGTGTTACGGAAGCTGGATTATTAAGAATCAAACAGAGAAAGCAAATGTGGGGAAGTGACTGTGGAACATTTATGTTTTCAGTAGCTCTTTCACACATGGATGCTGGCAAATGCCTCAAACTCCTCCACGTGGGTATTTCATATTTATGTTAACAGAGAATATGAAGAAATTGCAACAAGTGAAAATTCAGTTTGTAAATTTACGAAATTTTGGTAAATAATATTAATATTGGCAATTGGTTAAATAAAACTAATCCAAATGCCCTCAAATATTGATGTATTAGCGTTACAAACTTCAATCTAAATACTGTAATTTTGTTGCACTGATAGCAGAAATATTTCCCTAAATATCCTCAAACAGCAGAGCAATTAGCAAAAACAGTCACAGTGAATTCCTTTTAACTGTGCAAGACATGCAACGATTTGGTTTCTCTCTGATAGACTACAGGCTAGAGAGGTATAAATAAGTCTCTTTGTATAAAGCTTGTCTCAATTTATTTGGTTTAATCTGAACAATTTTTCACGTGTCATAAAATTGCCGTAATGTTTTGAAAACTCTGCAAATTTTGGTTTGTTTTCCAGTCTTTTTTTACTAAATGACATTTTGTTTAGAGGCAATATAAAAATTATGATTTTTAAATTATTTTTATCCAGCATTTGGCTTCCTGTAGCTCAAAAATGGTCTAGTCTGTTAGAAAGCTTTCCATAAACATTTTTTTTTTTTTTGGCAGATTATCTTGTCGGCTGTATCTGAGGAGAAGGTTATAGTTGATTTGAGTTATTAATATATTCTGCATGAATGTATCTGTTTCTTGTATCTTGTTCTTATGGCCTTCAAAGGTGAGCTTGTTGCCCTGTCTGGGTATTTCTGGATCAGGTGCTGCATGAGAACCTTGCATCTTCCAGGTTGTTGGTTAAAGCTGTTTGCAGCCTGCATAGCAGAGACAACTGCTCTTCTATGGAAACTAAAGGATATTTAAAGTGTTTTTCATGCTCCAATTGGAACTGCAGAGCCGATCATTATTTCACAGCCTGCTGAATATCCTTTTCACAGAGTGTTTACTTGTGTGCACTTGTGCTTAACTAAAGCCACTTGCTATCGCTGACAAAAGAACAGAATTTGTTTTGAGTAAGATATGACAGTATGGACTGAATCGCTGGAAAAGCTGCGGCACCAGATTTGGTCTGAGAATACACTACATTCCTGTACACCAGGCTACAATGACTGGAATTGCAGCACACAACTTGTCTTTTTTTAAGGTACCCTGCAAATGAACCCTGTACTCCATACGGAGATGTTGAGGACTAGCGAGGTTACGATCCGTGCCAGCATGTTGCAGTACAGTCTGGAACCTGGACAGTGCTTAAATTGCAATTGCACAGCCCCTTCGTCTCCTCCCATGCCGCCACGCATCTTCTTTTCTCATCGTTGTTTGGATTTCGTAGGTGACGAGCTACCTAACCGCTCAGTGTTCTTACTAAACTTTGATTTTGGAATTTCTTTTGAGAACAGTTTTTAAGGCCAAATTGGGCGTGTGGCCCCACAGCAGCTAACTGGCTGCAAACGGCTGGATTTCAGCAGCGCCGAGTGCCTGCAGCTCCTGCTCTGGCAAACAGGGCTGCATCTACTTACGTCAGTGATGCATTTTTGCAGTATCTCAGCAAATGACAGCCATAGCTCCCATGCTTCTACTGCACATAATGCCCTGACTGTGCAATGTGTGGAGGAGGGGATGGAAAAACCCAATTGTCCTGTGTATGTATTTAAGAAGCCGTCTAGTCTAGTAGCTAATACTGAAGCTAATGAGATATGATTGTATATACTGAAGCGAGGCTGTTTGTTCATTCACTTGCACCTTGTTTTAATCACATTGTATGTGGTTTCAGAGGCAAACGCCAAGAATGTGGAAGAAATGTTGCCTGTTGTACGCAATGTATACCATGACTTTAGCTGTTGCTTCACAGTCCATCACACTTGGTCAAAGTTGCAGAAATAACATGCCACTCCAGTAGATCAAAGCGGAGGCACTGACACAAGGTGGAATTTCATCCCGTGTATGCTTGAGCTGCTGTTTTAATAACCCAATACCGTAAATAAGCACTCAGTGATGCAGCATGAGGGTTCAGTGAAAGGAGGGCGAGTTGTGGGCAGTGATCTCCCAGCGATATAATCTAAGCTCAGTCCATCTTAAAGTCTTTCTACCATCCAGATAACAATGGAGGAAACAAAGTAAGTTATAAGCCACAGTAATACTGGTCGCAACAAGATCATCCCCGTTCTTTTCTTACAGGAGGGGAAAAAAGAAAGCACCATATGTGCAGCCTGAGGAGACAGTTGATAAGGTTGCTACTGCTGCAGTACACGTGGGAGACAGCTTGTTAGGGACCCAGCCTTGCGATGAAGATTCAAGAGCGCATCTTCACTGTAATCACAGAGTCTTGACCACAGGCCTTACTGTTCAGCCAAAGAATGAAATCAGCCTGGACCAATAAAGCCAAAATTGAGGCTATGATCTTGTCAGTGTATATTTAAAAGAACTGTGAGGGAAAACAAAGGATATTGACTAAGGAGCAGGGAGTGACTGAACTTTGTCGCTATCTCGCTTTGTCACTACCAGTGATATATGCAGAGAGAAACAGTAACAGCCTGGCAATGCTTACATCTTAATCACACTGTATATACATAAAATATGGAGTAAAATAATCCATTAGAAGCAAAAACATAGTGTAGAAATTACTGGTTTGATTGTTCTCACGATGCCTGCTTCCATTACGGTATTTTTTCTGCTGTGTTTATAGATACTACTAGCCATCCAGAAGGATAAAGTACGCATATCTCTAAAATTCACTTTTTGTTTCCTGATGCAAATGTGTATTGGAAGTTTTTGGAAACTTACCATCTGCAGCTGAAACTGGGAGGGTGTAGAGCCATGTTTTCTTAATGTTATCTTCAGTCAACACTAAATAGTGTGGAGTTCAGTGTCGTAGCCATTATTTCACTTCTGCTTGTCCTCATCTGAATTTACTTAACGCACCTCTTCCAAACCTCAGATTAGGGTAGAGCAAGTTATCCTGCCTGACCTCACTGAACTGACATGAAGTTATCCACGTCACTGAGAGGGTGCTCGAGCCAGCTGACAACATCTGTCTAAACAACAGTGTTGAAACAGCAGGTGTGACAGACGAAAAGTGCTATTCCCTCCCTAGCACAGCCAGGATGTTAACAACGGCTCTTCATTAGTAAGCACGGAGCAGAGCTTAAGCTAATAAATGCTGCTGTGCTATAACTTGGTTCTGTGGCTTCGTCTATGGTAGCAGGTAGGAGATTCCAGTACAGCAGGTCTACAGAGACATGAGACTGTGCTGAAGACCCAACATCCGCACTCTCTGTGTGTTTTGAATTCCACTCCAGACTAGCTCTTGTCTGTCCTGTTGGGCTGAATACTCATTAATGCCTGGGGTGTATTAGCTGCTTTCTCAGACTGAATCTTCTGTTTCATCTTTATTTGAAGGGAATCCAGTTAATAAGCTGTGAGACTGCTCTGCAGGGCAAGCCAAAGCACAGTAAGCAAGGATGATCAGCAGATTTGATCCAGGACTGTACTTCTGGCTCAAGCTACTTCAGACTTACCTTTGGACCATATGGCTGCAGACAGAATCCAGTGCGGCTTTGCTTTGAGAAAGGATAAGGGGTAGTGGAAAGGATGCAAGGAAGGGCAAAGGAGAGGAGGGAAAGCTGCGTACCTTGCTCAGAGAGGTTGGTAACCCTCACGCTACAAGATTAGGCTGATTTTAGGCCTATTGGAGGCTATGGCACAGCCAGATCCCTGGCAAGATATTTGCTGGTACATAGCACGTATAAGGTTCAGTTAAGGATCTTTCATGGGGAACTTAAGATCTGAATTTACTGTTACTTCTCCAAGAATTAAGGCAGGTTTGATAGTTGAAAATCTGAAAAGGAGGAGCCCTAAATCAGTAATTCTATCGTAGATGCTACTGCAACCCTCAAGACCTTTCATAGTCCCCCTACGGACCGTATTCCTTTGGGCATCATAGCTCCAGGAGGACAAAAGAAGTCCGTGCATTGTTGAGCGACAGTGTATTTCAACAGAAACATTGTGGGGAAAGTGCTACTAAGAATGGCTGGTGATTGCCTCCACCACGTCTGGTAGTCCTTTTTCTATGTTTCCTTAGCTAGGATGTCCCTGATATGATTTCCTACACAACTACCTCATTTCAAGCTATCGAGTATTATTTAATTTCTAAGTAGCTGTTTAGACATATATGACGTGTCTTTCTGTACCTTGAGAGTAGCAGGTCTGCACAATGACCCTTGAAACGCATTAACAACTTCAGTTCTTGGCTCCCTGTTCTAAGGGGGCATTGCTCTGCCATGGGAAGCTCTTGGCATGATAGGCTATGTCTTCAGAGTTCCTAAATTTAAACCAAGGCTTATGTGATTCTCATCAGGCTCTTCCATATCCCAATTTTATTGTCCATATCAACTTCAAAGTGTATTACTGAAATTAAAAGATTTGGGTAACTGGTTCTGCTTCTGCGAAAAGAAAACAAAGTGCTTGGCCTACCTATTTATTTTAAAGTAGAATATAGATTGGAGCATAGCAAATGGCAGTTGCAGCAACTAACCTTTGTGTAGTGCTCTCTAAAATGAACTCTGCACTTTGCTACTGTCAAGTTTAGTTGTTTGGCTCTGTTTTTTCCTTCTCCCTGGCATATAGCCTATTTCCAGTCTAGTTTTTCTTCTGAGGCCTTTTAATAAAAGGATTTTTGAAAGGACAACTGCTGGAGCAATTTAAGAAAAAGTTAAGCTAAAGAAAAGGTTTATCTTCCCTTGCTCGGGGTTTCACATGTTACTTCCTAGCTGCAATTTGCCAAGAGAGCGTGGATGCTCTGTAAGTACAGGCGGCTTCCTTCGCTTCTGAAACCCAGAGCCTTCAGTCCTGAAGGCAAAGGTGTAGTTTTTTTAATGTTGAACGATACACATCACTAGCGCCTTCGGAAATTAGATTATGATAGCGCTAGTTCACTAGATTTTTAGTTGTACAATTTCCATTTAAAACGGGTTTTTTAAATATATTTGTATTTTTAAGTTGTGTAATACAGCTTCCAGGACAAGCTAACAGGGCACAGAACAGCAAAATACACAGGAGAGCGCAGTGCAGGAATACCAGCTTTTCTGAGCAAGACGTGAAGCATTTGATTTTTGTGGTTGTCTGCTTAAACACTTTTTTCCAGACCGTGACTTCTAGTGCTCCTCCAGCTTTCTAGAACAAACGTGAAATATTTAACTTCAATGTCACAGTGTTCAGAACTGCTAGAGAAAACGTGTTTCCTGATTGGTGGCTGGTGAAGTAAGAATTTTATACAAAAATCTCTGTATTTGTAAAAAAAAATAATTTACATGTTATCTTACAGAAATATGAATTATTTATTGAAAGGAAGCCAGACAGGGCCATTCTGTTACTATTTCTCCTGACTTTGGAGGAAGGAGGTGCCTGTGAGGAGGCACTGGGTGCAGACAGCAACGGGCTTGGGGTAGGACCCCGCTGAAACGGCTTTATCGAGGAGGGTTTGAATGGTGGAAACACATGAGTTACGGCTCCTTTTCCCTCAGCCCGGCGGCTTCCAGCCCGCCTCAGGGCCGCCCCCACTCACCGCGCAGCCTGAGGGGCCGCCGCGCCGCCCCGCCTCGCCTCGCCTCAGCGCCTGCCAGGCCGCGGAGGGGAAATGGCGCCAAGGGCGCGGGCGGGCGCCTCCCGCCGCNCCGCCCGTTCTCCCTCTCTCCGCCTGTGCCCGCTCAGTGCACGGCCCGGCCGCGGCGCGCTCCGCACAGCCCAGCCCAGCCCAGCCGCCACCGCCGGCCCGCCGCTTCGCCCCCATGGAGGACTACCACAAGCCCGACCAGCAGACCCTGCAGGCCCTGAAGGATACGGCCACCCGGCTCCGCATCAGCTCCATCAAGGCCACCACCGCCGCCGGCTCCGGGTGAGTGAGGCAGGCGGGCCGCGTCCCAGCCCCGGCCCCAGACCGGCCCCTCCATCCGCCCGCGCTCAGCCTCCCGGGGTGGCGCCGGCAGGGGCAGCCCCGGGCTCGCTCGGGCCGTGACCCGGGGCCGCACCGCTGTCTCCCGAGGGCGGGTCCCCGCCGCCCCTCGCTCTGGGTGATGCCGGGGCCCGCCGGTGCCCGCCGGCGGCGACGGGGAAGGACGGTACCGCCGGGCACCCCGCTCCCCTTCCCTTCCCCCGCCGCACGTGGGGGTGTCCCTGGCGGCGCCGGTGGAGGTGCTGCGCCGGGAAATGGCGGCCGGGGCGAGGTGAGGTGCGGGGCTCCCGCCGCCAAAGGCCGCCCCGCCCGGCCCGGGGGCGACAGCCGCCCCGCCGCCTCGGTGGCCGGGTGTTGTGACTGCCCGGGGGAGGCCGGGAATGCGAAGTTGATGCAGGACTGAAACCCAAAGAATTTGTGCCCGAGGCGCCAGCGGTTTCTTTTTCATTTCGTGCCCGTCAGTTGGAACTAATTCTGCGCAGAATTTCAAGTGAGCCCAAGTGGGATTATCTGTGCAATGCCCGCGGTCGCAAATGGGCAGTTTATTCAGGCCTCTGGACAGGATTTAGTACCGGCTCTGATGTGTGCAGATTCCAGGGTTATCCTTCCTTTGATCGTGCTTTACCTATGGAAAAAAATCTCTGCAAACAATCCGGTTTTACTCATGTAAAATTAAAGCCATTTTTTCTGCTTGAATAATACATTTGAGTGCTTCCATATAGAGTGCTGGCCTTTTTTCCCCCTCCTTTTTTCTTTTTTTTTTAATATCCCATCTTGTTGCAATCTCCTCTTTGAAATTGGCTGTAGTGTTTAAAAAAAAAAAATAATTTTTTTTGAAGGGATCCTTTGGATGCGGAGGTTCGTGTGGAGAAAGGCGGTGTGCAAAATATTTTAAAGCTGCTTCTTTGAATTGCCTTACACTTTCCACCCTGTGCCTGGCATGGGCTGCCTCACATGGCTCTTTCTCAAAGCACACAGAAACTGAACTTTACTCGTTCCTTTTGCATACGGCAAATGCAAACGCTGCTGTGGTTCTTCCTGCAAAATGGAGTGTTGGGACGCTGGGAACCTTTCAGCTGGCCGGAGGAGTGGGTTTTTACAAAGCTGGAGCTTGTTTGGTGCAGGCTGAAGAGAGAAGTACAGGATAGCCAACAATCGCTCTCTTTATGTTTGATTTGTTTCAAAGCTGTGATGTACAGGCAGTATTATGCAAGCTTGTGTGAAATTGTAGGTAAGAAAAATTGTGCTGAATCTACTTAGTAGAGCCTGAGCTTCAGTCTTGAACTTCTAGTGCGTATTTTAAGCAGGCCACGGAGATGAATGGTATTTATTTACAGATAAAATTATTTCTCTGTTTTGTCTGATGTGCTCTTAAAGAGTAAGGATCGTGCCACAGCCTTTGCTTGGGTTCCGTGGTCCATGAAATTCAATAGTAAAATAGTTTTCCCCATACTGATGAAGAAACAGTAAAAGTAGTTTTACTCAAGCTCTTTATTCTTGGTTCATGTATGCTCCAATACTGACTACTTCTTGCACAAAGGCATTTCATTAATCACACTAGCTTAAAAATAAACACCAGAGCTGTGTAGCGTCATGTAGAGTCTGAAATTATTACACAACCTGATAATGAGCAGATTATGAAAGATGGGCTCTGGAATGGAAGATTCTGTTAACAAGTCGTATATTTTCTTAATTAATAAGATTTGGTTATCAAGATGATGGTGTAGTAATGCACCTAAACGAAAAAGACATTCAGAGTCTGTTGCAGTGTTATGCAAATCACGTACATTTCTAAAACAGCTATACGTTATGAATGTGTTGTCCAAAACCTGAGTGGCACAGTAAGCTTTCCTTAAATTGCTGACGTACACTAAGAATGTAGAAAGATGTTTGAATGCAAGTTAAATTTAAATAGAAGGTTACAGTTAATAAAAAATTGACCTCGTCGAGGAAATTTGTGTTTGTTAAAGGTGTAGTTCGTAAAACTGAAGGAAATACTTGTAATAATAGCACTTCAAACGAAACAGGACCTGCCTACTTCTTTCAAGGAAGTAATTTCTGTAAACTGTGGCATATATTGCAACAGAACAAGTGGTTCTGTGTAGGTCTGACACACCAGTTCTTGCAGTCTTTCCTTTTACTGACTTGTTAAAGACTGTGCAGCCATTGTCTGGACAAGAGCTGACGAGCTAAAATATCAGGTAGTCTGATCCTGTAGATGTTCAAACATATAACTTTGAGTAATTTACCAGCCATAGTGGAAACATTCAGCAGAAGAAAAATTGTGCTTAAAATGCCTTGGGTGGGGAAAAAATTTGATTGTTGGTTGGTTGTAAAGATTGAACATACGTGCTTTTGGGTGTGGAAGTTTTTCATTTAGATAAGTGGTGCAGACACTCTAATCAAACCTGGTAGTGTCTCCTTTGTAGCTAATGATAAATTACTGCAGTTTTTAAACAGTGCCTGACTTCCTAGAATTAGATGGTGAAATTCCTTAAAGTAGAAGTTGCAGAAGTTTCTTAAGAGGCGGTTGAGTTTCATAACGTGTATGTGGCCCGAACCATGACATATGTGGTATGATCACTTGTTGCAAACAATTTTCTCTTTCAATTTTTTAGCTTTTCTCTTTCACTGAGTATGCCATTTTCACATTCCACCACTATTCTGTTTAGTTTAAATTTGTAGATAGAGCTAACATAGTTTTTTGTAGACTCCTAGAATCGTCTAGGTTGGAAGGGACCTTTAAGATTGAGTCCAACCATCAACCTAACACTGCCAAAACCATCATTAAACCACTTCCCTCAGCACCACGTCTACTTGTCTTTTAAATACCTCCAGGGATGGCGATTCCACCACTTCCCTGGGCAGCCTGCTCCAATGTTTGATAATCCTTTTGGTGAGGAAATTTTTCCTAATATCCAAACTGAACCTCCCCTGTTTTAACTTGAGGCCGTTTCCTATTGTCCTATTGCTTGTTACCCAGGAGAAGAGATCAAGTCCCACCTCTCTACAACCTCCTTTCAGGTAGTTGTGGAGCGCAATAATTTTGATGTGGAGTAATAAAGAACCCCAACAAAACTACGTTGGTGTAATTATTGTACTCGTGATTCATGTGGATCCAGGATTTCAGTGTTCTGGTTTGGTTTCCTGGCTGTATTTCAAAGTTTAAGGCAGCTCTTCAGCGGAAGCTATCTGGCAGAGAAGCATGTCCATCAGACCACCACCATGAAGTTTTAGGTTGGTTGTCAGTCTGGGACAAAATGTGGAAGATTATGTGACACTAGTGGTGTTGACTTGCTGTGGGTTTTTTTCTCCCCTGGTACGAGTATTCCCAAATACACTTTGCTAGGCTTAACAAGGAGTTCTTTTAACAGAACTTATTAGAAAATTATGAGTTAATAGAAGACCAGAAGATGTAGTTAAGATGGCTATATTTAAAGAAAATTGTGTAGTTGACTTTAGAATGATTTCTCATAACCAATACGTAGTTAAATTTTGGGCGGCTTCTGTTAGTAGCAACTTAATTAACCTGTAGTCTTAACAAGACCTTTTTTTTTTCCAATTTTCAGGTAATTTATTAAATTTTTCTACTTTTTTTTTTTTTTTATTTCCACACGTTACCATTTTAGGTTGTTTAAAACTTTTTTTACCAAGACCAGGAGTTCATAGAAGTATGGTTAAGTATAAAGTTAATCAAATTAAAGGAATGAAAGCTTTAAACAAGCATGTAAGGCTTATGGATTAACTCAAATACATAAATATTTACTAATGTGTTTGAACCATGGTTTAAAGCTAATTGTTTTGGTTCCCTGTGTGTGAGTACTTACTAAGGGATGGACACTAACCATAATTGGTATTTTGCTAGTGTTTTGCATGTTCTTATTCTCTTATTTCAGCGCTGGGATGTTGGGAGGGAAGGTTTATTACTACCAGAAGAGGATATTCTGATTAAAGTTCTAGTGAAAGTGTTGTCTAATCCTAACATGCATGGTAAATGTACATGCGGGAAGCAAAATGAAATGTGACACTTTCGTAGTAGGTTTGTCTTGTTTTACAAAGACAGTCAAATATTTTAAGAGTATCCCCTTAAAGATGAAAAATCAGCATTGGTAGAAGAGAAGCTGACATGGGACTGTAGGTTATTTTCAAAGCTGGTGCAGATTTCTGCAGCCATAACCACCTTACTGTTCACCATTCACTTTCCTGTGCTGCGGTAGCAACCACTGATGCAAGAAACGATCCAATTTACACCAGTAGAATCTGAAAAATGCTACTTTCCGCCCTCAATAAAGGTTTTTAAAAAGCCTTCTTACCCCTTTTAAGCTTTACTGCAAGTAGAAAGCCAAGGCTGATACACTCAAGTGGTCAAGTAGTGCCATTCCTTCACGGTGCATAAAAACTACAATGATCGTTATTTAAATTGCAGTAATATAGATAAATAAAAGTAATTGCTTGCCCTTCTATTACACTTCAAATGAAATATATACCTTGTATTGAAATAACTCAATATTTGCCACTTGGAAATAATTTTCATGTAACTTTGTATTTGCTTGTTGGTAACTATACTATATGGCATAGTTGCTTCTGAAATGAGCCTATGTATTTCTAAGGCAAGTTATAGTTGAAGTATTAATTTGTGCTACTGTTGAAAATCGTTGGAAAAGTTGTCTCAGTTCAGTGGGCGAGACGGTCCCATATACATATAAATGTTTGATATACCAACTGGTTCAATATTTCAAACTGATACAGATGTAAATGTAGAAATTTTTGGTTCCTCTCTTAGCCAAAGATTAAACAAATTGGACTTTTACAAGGTGTATCTGGGTGTTTACTGGAGACAGTAAATTTCTGTGTCCAGTTTCAGTATAAGATGAAATGCAAGAATTGCATTACTTAATGTCCTCTTTAGAAATCAGAATTTTAATTCTATCAGCTCTTTAACAGTAAAATAAATATTTTTTTAATGGTACTTATGTTACACATTTCTAAATGTTGCAGAACTTTCTGTGAAAATTAATCTCGTGTTACCAATCCCTGCCTGTGCAATGAGGCCTGAACAAGTCACGATGCCACACACTGAATTCCTTCGCTCAGTGCGTGGCTTACGTATGGTGGAAAGCTGTCTTTGCTTCGTCCGCACCAGGGTGAATTTCTGCCGTCAGAGAAGTCAGCAGAGCATGATTTCAGGCAGAGGGTCACACTGCTTCCTGGGCTTCACAGTCACTGGGCAGGGGGGTGTTCCTTGGCATGAAGAAGAACAGAGAGCTCTAAAAGACGTGTCCTTGAGCTATCACCGGGGTCTATCTTTTAATACCCACTTTAACTAGCTAAGAAGGCTCCCTTTGTCTCAAAGTACAACTAATTGGCATTGGGGTAATGGTAGATGGGTTGTCAAAAACACTTAAGACTGTGTATTTTCAGACTGAGGAGTAGGGGACTGGTAAAGTGGTATTTTAAAGATACAGTCCTGAGCAAGCAACAATAAGAAGTGGTAATCTTGGGTCTGTCTTGACTTTTAGCCACCCTACATCATGTTGCAGTGCAGCAGAGATTATGTCTGTGCTGTTTTTCCATACCATGAGGTACAAAGTGCAAGATCCCAGAAACGCCAGCAACGACCGGTTTGTTCTTTCAAAGGTAAAATCCTAACTGTTACGCTGTACTGTTGCAGTCTGCTAGTAACGAGTTGTCTGTCTGTAAGTTAAATTGATTTGTCTTTTTTGACTTACACTTCCATCTACACAGAAGTCTAGCGCAAATGCTTGACGGCTTGGAATTTGTCTATTTCAGAAAGACAAATAAAAGCTGGATAAGTCGTAGCATAACTCAACAATAATTAAAAAGTGTCTGTATAATGTGTCTTGATAAGTCTTAATTTCACTATGTTAAATTTTTCTAATATTAAATAATAAATGTTATTATATTGTCTCTAAAATCTATCAAGAAGTACTAACTTCTGTTTTATTTTGGTGTAACCAATTTTCTAAGGAATAAATTGCAGTTAGCTTTTGTGCTCTACTTGCTAAATGCAGCCATGCTGTTATGCCTGCGGTCATGTTACAATGTGCACTAATTACTGTCAGCTTTTCAGGGAGCATTATATGAAATAGTTATGGTAGGCTAGTGGGTAGCCTGCATTCCTACGGTGCCAGTATGAGATTAAATTCAATACTACTTCTGAAGCCACTGGTGTTCAGAAAACACATGAAACCTCAGCCTGGCCTGGCCATTAGCATTTCTATCCCCTCTGCATTGTGCCCTTGCAAATCACAGGGACGTTTCGGTCATGTGACATAAAGGCAATTGAGGGGCCTTCAGAAGACATAACGATGTAAAAAATGGCAGGTGAAGTACTCCAGTGAGGCAGGTTCCATCTTTGAGTCAGAGTTTCTCACGTGGTGCCTTACGATAGTGCTGCGTAGCCACTCGTGTATATCCTTGCACTGCGTGTAACCGTTGCCGCTTCTGATTGCCCTTCGGAAATAATTGGATGAGCAGCAAATAGCTAATGCTGAGGTGGTAAAGCAGTGAGAGTCGCTTCTTCACGTTTGCTTTGCCTCTCTCTAACGAATAAGCGTTTCTGCCCAAAGTTGCTAAATGGCTTTAAACCTCTGCATGCTTTTTGACTCCTAATGAGTCCATGGGTGGAAGCTGACTGCTGCTGCTCTGCAGTTGTCCAGTTGTCTTCAGAACTGGCCACAGGGTCTGAGCGTATAAAGCTTAAAATTTTGCCTCTTGTCACTCCCTGCATCTTACCTTGAGTGAGTATGTATTGAAGGAGTTCTAATGGGATAACACTTGCTCATCCATCTGCGTACTGGTGTAGTGAATGGAACTCTGTTCTTGAAACTGGTACCTAAGCAAATTGGCTCACGGTTCTTTATTTGGGTACCAAAACTACTTTTTGGAATTGGACCTGCATGTCTGAGAGACCTTCTTACTCTTTCACGTTGATTTTCCCAAGGATATCCTAAATAGCCCTCTAGAGTGCTGCAGTCTTTCTGTCTTAAATGTAGTCAGCTATGTGGAATGCTCTAAGCAGGGGCGTGGGGGGACTTGGAAACAGGCATCAGTGTGAATGTTGCACCGTAAAAGTGTCTTATAACTTGATCCCTGTTTAATGAATACAAGAACCTGATTCCAGGGTTTGTTAGCTTTGTAGAATTTTACCTTGATACTAGGATATTGTGAAACTTGTACTTTGCTTAAAATTTCTGTTTCTCTCTAGGGTCACGCAGCACCAATTTTATATTCTGTTTGGGCAGAGGCTGGCTTTCTACAAGAAGCAGAATTACTGAACTTGAGGAAAATTGATTCTGTCTTAGAAGGACACCCAGTACCAGTGAGTGCTCATAACCTTTGATATAAGATGGTTTTTTCTATAAAAAAAAATCATGTATATTTTGCAGCAATTCTTGGTTGCTAGCGGGAAAGATAAAGGCTCATAAGAAGCCTGATGATATTTATGGCTTCACAACTGAATCAGTGTCTGCATTTGAATGAGCATGCAAAGATGACCTTTATTGTTGTAGTAAAGGTCCCCTACAGTCCTGTGTGTCAGTATTTTCCATTTAAAAAAGGTTTATATAAAGTTCCAGCATGACTTTTCTCATCCTTTAAGAAGCTTTGAGGTATTTCAAGAGTTTATATCCAGTCTGGTCACATTATTGGCCTTTCTATTCCCAGCCATTTTGTTTCAAATGATTCTTCTTTACACGAAATCATCAGTTCTTAACTTTTGCCATCCAGGGCGTAGCTGAGAAATGCCTGGGCCACAGATACCATTCTGTCTCAGAGAGCCTAGTTGGCTTGTGGCACTGATCATCGAGGTATGTGCATTGCAGGGACTTGCACTGTATTGTTATGCCCAAGAAGCTGATTTTTGATGTACGTTGAACCATCTCCCAGCACTGGAGTTTAGTTCCTCTGTTTCTCAAACCAGGACGCTCTAAAATAATTGTTGTCTTTTTATTCTCAGAGACAAGCATTCACTGATGTGGCTACTGGCTCCCTTGGTCAGGGACTTGGTGCTGCATGTGGAATGGCATACACTGGCAAATTCTTTGACAGAGCCAGGTAATTGCATCTTCGTATTTCATGATTATAGACATTCAATGGGAATATTTAGTGAAAATAATTACATTCTCATCTCAATCAGGGGGAAAAAAACCCAACTTTTTTATTCTATTCTCCGTTCCCAAATCTCATTTCAAATTCAGGTTTTAAATGATAGATTACTAGCCTGATAATTACAACGCCATTGCCAGTGAAACTACCAAGGATTTAAAGATTAACAAGAATTAGTGCATATGTGTGTTCCTTTTGTAACCTGACAGCACTGCAAGGTGATGTTCCTGAACAGAGAAGAGTGTAAGTTGGAGCAGCCTCTAATTTCCAGAGAGTAATTGGTAGCCATTTTGAGACTGGTCTGTGTCCCCTGAGAAGGAAGATGCAAGCTATAGATGTGCCTGTTCAAAGTCAGATGATAAATAATGGAGAACGTATATAGATAAGGAACTGTAATGGTCAATAATAGCACCGTTGAATCATAAAGTAGGGCTTCAAAATGTTATCAGAAAGGCACTCGAATCCATAGAGACAAAAATTACTGCTTCTGCCATTTGTTTTGTGGACAAGAAAAGTAGATGTCTAAAGGCAAAACTGTACGAGGAGGAAAATAGCCTGATGCAGTTGATATATTTTATGTGACAGTTCTAGTACATTCGAGCATAGGCTGCCCAGTTAATGTGTCCTACACTTCACTAGCTTGAAATCATTTCTGTGAAAGATGACTTGCTGATTTTAATTGAGTTTAGCAGATGCTATGTGTGGAAAAAATCTAACCAGTGCTTACATGACATAGGAAAAAGGTGGTCTTGCATGCAGTACTGGGGAGCAGGTTATGTCGAAGGAGTTCAGATTTAGCTGAAGGCAGGTGGGATTCAGATCAGAAATCTGTTACAGCTTAATGCCTAGTGAAAAATAATTGCTAACAGCCATCTTGATGATTTTGTTTTAAAATCACATTTGGAGGCTAACTTACTACTCTTTTAAATTTTAATAGGTAATAAACATTTATAAAGCTTTGTCATCCAAAAGAATAGAGTGGTAATGAAAGAAAAATCGAGCGGCTGAATCCCACACAGATTAGGCAGTACTCCTGCTAGTTGAGTTTTACCTAAATAGAAGGCTTCGGTGTTCGGAGAAGTAGTCTACAAAGCCATACCATACTGGTTATGTTTTTCCTGAATTCTGTATTTAGTTATGCAACAGACTTTAATCCTTAGTTGAGCTCATCCTCAATTTATAGTTTCCTGAAATTAAATTATTGGTCATCCTTCCAGGCAGTGTATGGTGAGAATGAGGAAGCAGGCAGTAACCCTTCACGCATTGTTAGGCATCTTGCTGAGTCACAGTGACAGTGTTGAACGCGCCTGCTCATTCAAGCCCTGCAATAGCAGGCTTAAGACCTGATTTTCTTGAGACAAAGGATTGAAAAGGAGTACAGTGTTTCTTATCATCTTTTTTTCACGTGTAACAGCTCAAAAGTGTTTTAGTTTAATTTGTCTTAAGTTATGTAAGGCTATCTGGGGTGACTGCATTGAGCAATGGCAGTCGAGTTCGGGATATGAGCAGTGAATTCCCACTGTGAATTGTTAGAGGGCTTTTGATTTAGTTGTGCTTCATCAAACTTAATTATTATTTAAAATTTCTTCTTCTAGCTATCGAGTCTATTGTCTGCTTGGAGATGGAGAGTTATCTGAAGGCTCTGTTTGGGAGGCAATGGCCTTTGCTGGGTTTTACAAGCTTGATAATCTTGTTGCTATACTTGATGTTAACCGACTTGGACAAAGTGACCCTGCCCCTCTGCAGCATCGTGTTGAAATTTATCAGAAGCGCTGTGAAGCCTTTGGGTATGTGATTGGAAGAAATTCAGTATAGTCTCCCATTTGAAACTATTTTATTGGCTTTTCAGAGTTTTTCAAGTGAGATTTCAGCTCTAAAGGATACCATCGCCAAGAAAGATGGTCTTGCATAATGCCTGATATTGATTGTATTTATTTGTACAGCGGGAATATTAA
The DNA here is from genome assembly GCA_013398295.1 of Chionis minor. Lineage (NCBI taxonomy): Eukaryota > Metazoa > Chordata > Aves > Charadriiformes > Chionidae > Chionis > Chionis minor. The sequence continues at coordinate 33,367 of VZSF01005553.1, read as the reverse complement.
AAGTGACAGAATTTTTTGTTCAGAGGAAAAATAAAAGGACTGCTAGCTCCGATCAATTTGTTAGAGCATCTTAAAGGAATTTTTATCACATCAAATACAGATTTTATAACTGTGTGACCAAATGTGCTGTTGTACCAAGTAGATCAGAAAAAAGGGCAGGGAAACCATTGCTCTTAAGATAATTCTTTGTGTGTTGGCTTTCATTTAGTTTAGAAATGTATATTTCTATGCAGACGCAAAAATCCATGATAAAAAACTCTCTCAGATACAATAGCAGCCATTTTTATTGTTTTAATCAATTTTCATTGTTGGTGTTTTAATTGATTTCTAGATGTTTGATTTGCTCTTGTGATTTAAAATGACTATTATGTCTGAAGATATCTAGGACAACATACTTATCTGTGCGCTGTGAATTTTGCTAGTAGCATTCACTCCCTCTGCGTTTCATTTTGCATTAGAAAAAAGGGACTATGATACAATATGATCCCAAATGCTAGTTCATGTTTCTGTCACACTTCGGGTCTCTTGAAAAGACACTGCATTGGAATGAAGTTCGTATTCGTTATTGTTATTGCTAACTACCAGAGAGCGTCACATGCTAAAACCCTTTAGAAACAGTTGATCCGTTTGTGTCCTTAGCTGGCATGCTATCATCGTCGACGGACACAGTGTGGAGGAACTTTGCAAAGCCTTTGGCCAGGCCAAACATCAGCCAACAGCTATCATTGCAAAGACCTTTAAAGGCAAAGGCATACCAGGTAATAAAACATCTATTGCTTTGCGTATACATGTGTAAATAATATGTAAATAGTGCTGCAGTAAAGGTGCAATCATTAAAAAATGCAGAAGTTTAATGTTTCGTTAGAAAAAAGCTGGTATCCTATCAGTACAATCTGGAAACTCAGAATTTTCTTATGGAGGATATGAGATTGACGCTTCATTGGAAGCAAGCAATGATGTGGCTCCCCGTTCTTCACATTATCCAGCCAGGTGTGCTTCCACATGGACTGGGTTTTTCCAGATCCCCAGTTGCAGAGTAGGATTTCCTCTGCTGTCAACTGTACTCGAGTTGTTACTCTTTAAAAAGTCTTTTCTAGTCTGGAAGATGGCCGGAAGCAAGGGGGAACATTGGACCCTATGACTTGGTCTTGAAAATTGCCCTGGCAAAAGAGAGCAACCTTCTTGGCTTGCTTTTGATCCCTAGACTCACAGAGACTGCTGTGAGACAGAGGAGGGAGTAACTTAGTCACAGAAGCTCTGTGCTCCTCACGTTGAAGACAACTGGGTCTGCTTGTTACCAGCCAGGCAGTATAAATGCACAGAAAACGCGGTCAGATTCTGCGTTTACAGCTTTAACAAAGCTGCATTTGATGTGGTACATAAGCTACCTGGTCGTACTACAAGTTATTTTATGTGATCTGACATGTAATTCATTGAGATACAGGATACAGTAGTTTGTTTATTTCATAGGCTTGCAGCTGTTTACAGTTTGGCATTCATGATACTTCTAAGATCCTTTCGTATTTTTCACGTGGTGTGAAACTTACCTAAATGTCAGTGTCTAGGGGAGAGATGTGTACCTACACATCCGAGCAACAGCATACAGAAAGTCTTTCAAACTCTTTATACTTCTCAACAGTGTTAGTGCTAAGAAAATGATTTTGGTTCTTGAAAGCGAGTCGTGTGCATCGTACTGAGCATTATATCCAAAGAATGGAGTAAATGCACATTCAGCATGTAAGGGGTTGCCTGATTCTTTTCAGCTACAGCTTTTAGCAGCGCTCTGTGAGTTTTTCTTTCTGACCAGATAAATATTAATAACAGGAGTGAATGTCTTGATTCCTTTTCATTGAGTAAGCAAGAAAACTTTATTATTCTCAGTGACTTAGTGAAAAGCAGCCTATCAGCCAGAGAGGCAATTTTGCTGTTAGTGCCGGAAGCACAGAGATAAGAGTCATCAGAAGCTATTAAAATAAAGCTGTAAAACTTCAGGTCTTGTTTGAATTAGGCAGCTTGGCTAACTGTTGTTTGAAACTTAGCTGAGTTTGTTTATTTAGGCCTAGCTGTTGAAATTTCATGTTAACTGCTCACGCTGATTTACTGTTTACTTCTTGACACACTTATTGACCACACTTACGGTCTTTTAGATGACAATTTAAAAACAACTTCAGTAGAAGATGTTGGAATTTCGTCACTAGTTTGGAATATGTGGAATTTGACTGTTTCTCTTATGTATTTAAATATGTCTGTCTTAACAAATTGGAATAGTATTCAGTTGCATTACAGTGGGAATAATAGCTTCCTTCCTTGGAAGGCTAAGCTAGACTGTCATACTCCACTGCACTTTCATCTGAGTAAAATCTTCAGCTAAAAACTTAGATAGTTTTTATATTTTTCTTATTATTAATGTAATTTTAAATACACAGGTGTTGAAGATAAGGAAAGCTGGCATGGAAAACCCCTTCCAAAAAACATGGCTGAACAAGTCGTTCAGGAAATAGATGACAAAATTCAAAATAAGAAAAAGCTTTCTCCAGCCCTCCCGGAAGAAGATGCAACTGTAGTAAATATTAGAAACATTAAGATGCCATCTCCACCAACTTACAAAGTGGGAGAAAAGGTACTCCCTTCCTTTTTCACTGTTTGTCAGATATCTTTAATGTGAGACTGTTTAATGGGTGGTGGGAGGGTTTGTGTTATCCCTTGCCATAATTTCAACTACCCACCTCTTTTCTCCTGTTTTGAGGATCCTGGTAAACACCTGCCTCTGTGGTGCGACACAGACATTCAGCTCACCGGGTATTGAAAGGATATATTAAAATACAAAGACTCAAATCACTCCTCTTCATTCTATAATCATTATCAATACTATTTTATGCATATTTAAAATTAAAGAAACTCCACGAGGTTTGGTGAATTTCCATGATTGGAAAACAAGGTTTTCAAATTTCCTAGCTGGATTGGTAGGGAGTTGCCGATTTCAGCACAGGTGTTTGGTTTGTCCTGATGCTTCACTGTATTTTTCTTTTTTTGTTTACTCTTCTATGTGTCACTCTTCTCATATTTACTTTTGTCACATGTACATTTTTTTGGTTGTGTTTTGGTTTAGCTTTTTTTTTTTAATTGTATGTGCATGCACTCAGGAGAAAACAAGAAAATGGGGGGGGAAAAAGAATTCTAGAAACAGAAAGTTATAACGATACTTCTGTGTTTTTCTTTTCCTAGTGGGCTACCCGCAAAGCTTACGGTGTTGCACTTGCAAAGCTGGGCCATGCTAATGATCGAGTGATTGCTTTGGATGGAGATACAAAGAACTCCACCTTCTCAGAGCTTTTTAAGAAGGAACATCCCAATCGCTATATTGAATGCTACATTGCTGAACAGAACATGGTAACTGGTCTCTTGGTTTTATGAAATTCTGGTATTACACAGCAGGATCTGAGACCATTCAGTCTGAGTCTTCAGAGTAGGGTTTTAATACATGCTTTCTACATGTGTATTTATGGATATTTAATTTGACTTGCTCACTTCTTAGCAAAAATCCAGGCTATGGCAAAAGCTTACATGTATAATACAACAGAAGTGCTTCTAATCATTCCTTCCTACATCTCCCTCTTTTTTATTTTTGTGGTCATTTTGTCTGCGTTTCAGCAGAACACAAGGAGATGGCAACATGTAAACAGCAGCAATACTTTCCACAGTGTGATTTGTAGAGGTTTAACTCTGAAAAGACTTTTTAAGGGTTTGGGGTTTTTTTTCTCATCACAGAAAATGGAATGTCACAACGTGACGATGAGTTCTATGCAAGACTGGTCTATAAAGATGAGGACAGAAAAACAGTTAATAAATTTAGCCTGATGAAATTTGTACAGAAGGGACTAAAATAATTTGATAACTCATCTGTTTAACTGAGTCTTCAGTTGCCACTTGTATGGGTTCACTGAAGCAAGTGAAATTAAACACACAAATTTAGGCAGAAATTTGTTGTTGTCTTTAATGATTTATAATCAAAGAACCCATGGAGTGTCTCTTGCAAATTTTATACTTGGGCAGTTTCATAAGTTTGACATTTTGGATTTACATCAGTTTAGGAGAAATTTGCCAGGAAGAGCAGACTAATTTCTGTGTAAAATAAATGTATGGGATAATTGTACCAATAAGCAATTTAAGGACCTTGTTCTAATTTCCATTTTGCTGAAGAAAGGCCCTTTTAGTAAATATCAGTCCAAGTAACACAGGTAAATCCATTCCCACTTAGTAATGATAATTTTTGTCTGCTGGAGGTAATAAAACCATGTCCTTTGGACTGAAAGTGTAAGCCTTTGATCCAGGAAAAGAAAGAGGGGGGGTGTAAGTCTTAAAACTCTGTGAATGGCTGCTTGGAGCAGATGAAGAAAAGAAGCTGCCAGTAACGATAACAGCTGGCAGTGGAGGCAAGGAGCAGAGGAGATGCTGGAGGATGGATACTGGAAGAGTTGAGTTGCCTCCTCTATTTTTTGGAAAGGCCAACAATTAAGAGCAGGACTGAACAGATTTTTAATCTGCATTGAGAGCTTCTTGCTAAAGTTTTGTGGTAGGAGGTCCCACAGCTGAGCTCTTGGAGACAACTGATAAATGAGGAATTCACTGTTCCTGTATAATCTCCCTCTTCCCAGGTGAGCATTGCAGTTGGTTGTGCCACTCGTGACAGAACTGTTGCTTTTGCCAGCACCTTTGCTACCTTCTTCACTCGGGCGTTTGACCAGATCCGTATGGCTGCCATCTCCGAGAGTAACATCAATCTCTGTGGGTCGCACTGCGGTGTTTCTATTGGTAAGTTACTGGTTTGGCCTGATAAAAACGGGACTTTCCCTGCAAGTTTATCTACTGTACAAGTATAGAGTGATATAAAGGGATTGGATTGAAAGTGAGGAGCCTAGGTTCCTTTCCATCTTTGCAGTTGATGTCCTCTATGATGAGACTAGTTGTGTATCTTTGTTTTCCAGTTCCTAAAATGAGAAACTAATGATACTTATTCTTGCGCGGATGCTTTTGTCTGCCAATCTCAAAACCACTTTACAAGGGATAAATATTTTTGTTTTATTATGCCTTTGAAGATCACAGATCTGAAATAATTGCTTCATCTTATCTTGGTATGTCTTACTACTGGAGCAGTTAATATGTTGATTAAAAAACCCCAAAACCTCAAAGTATTAATGAAATGGGAACTGTGAAGCTGTTATGTAATTCAGGAAATTGGCAGTACCTTCTCTGGTCTTTGCTTCCCATCGTAACTGTTTGGTACACGTCAGATCATATTGGCATTCGGGTTTTGGTTTGAGGGAGGAAGGGAGTTTTGTTTTTTTAATGAAATGCATAGACATCACCCATGAAAACAGGAGCAGACTTGCATACCGAGAAGAAAAATACCAGTAGACATTCATGCTTGAAAAACTACTAGGTATTTATAGGGTAAGGAAGGAGAGGGAGAGCTGACAGGGGCAGTAAATTAAGGCTGTCTGCGTACATCAGTATTTCAGTTGATTGTTTTGGCTAGCAGTATGGTTAGGAGGAGGGTTGGGTTTTTTCATTAAAGCAAAATAGTTACCAACTTGTAATATTGCTAAAGCTGTAAAGATTTAAAGATGCTTCCTAAATGTGTGTAGTCTCATCCAGAACCTCAAGCTTAACTTGCAGCAGTATAGCGGATGCTTTAGTAGTGGAGACTGTGAGTAGAGTTACATCAGATTATGGCTTGTGTACGTCGTTAAGGGAAGGATTCTCTTACAAGCCTCTTCCTTTTTAAAATCAGTCCTCCCGCCTCATTGTAGTCTAGTTCAATCCAGTTTAAGCCTTAGCAAGCCGCAGAGGGTGTCGGTGCAGAAGCCAATTAGCTTTGGTCTTTGCTCATTTAAGAAGATAAAACTCCTTTGGGTTACATGAATTGGCTCCTAGAACTACACTTCCAAGTTTCAGTTTTCAGCACTGGAAATGTTCTGCTGGGAGCTGTGATTGTGAAGTGCATACTTAGGTTTATCAAGTTGTTTGAGTTACAAATCTGATTCAGGCCTCAACTCTGATTTTTAAAAAAGAATTTGAACCCAAAGTTTTGCTACCAAGTTTTAAAAGAAAGTAATTCAGAGAAATCTTTTAGCAGTTAGAAAATTCAATTTTAAATGGAAGGGTATGAATTAAGGGTACTTCCTATAAGAACTGTGGACTTCTGGACATGGGATCCAGAATCCTAACTGGATCTGTGGTGAAAATTGAAGTTTTATGTATGCAGTTCTAGGTAGACCTGGGCTTCTGCATTGAAATTTGGACCCACTAAATTCATGAGAAATAACTGTCACAATGAACTTCTGGACTTGTACTAAGTTCACTCCTAGACCAATAGTTGCTGGGGGACCAAAACGTCTACTGAAACATTTAATACATTTTCAAGGTCATAAGAGAATAGTGGAAAATCTATATTTTCCAAACTGAACCTATAGGGAAAGAAAACATAGTGTACGTGTGTCAAAAATAGGAGTATTGGTTGTTTAGGCAACCAGTTTTATATTTTAGACATTTGATAATGTTCATATTAAGCACTCACATTTTTTCATTAAGTTGGGAAGGTAGGTTTTGCAGATGTAATTGACAGTTACTCTCTTTTGATCTGTCTTACTCTAAAACCACATAAATCAGGATTTGATAAAGATGTGGCCGAATTCAACCTAGTGCTAGTCTGTAAATTACTGGTATGAACTGGGAATGCTGGTTATGATTGGCACGGTGCCAGGAAAAGTAGGACAAGCATGAGTACTCTCTTCCCCTTGAGTAAGGTTCTGATTCAGGTACCTGTTAATTTGGTTCTTCGTAGTTTCACTTTCCTTCTGTGTATATGTTATGTGCGTGCATTTTAGGAAAGGAAAATGCCCACAGAGATCCCACTCATTCAGTCAGGGTACATACACATTTAGCAACTGGGTTGTTGAGAATTTTTTTCATGTCACGACTGAAAGCCGAGACACTCTCTTTTCCTGGTTCGCGCTTCCTTTATTAGTAATGTATAGTGGCAGACTTCAATGATTGATTTTTTTTTTTTTAACGTGTTTAAAGTTCTTCAGAGTTTTGTGCTGCTCTTATGAAAATGCTCTCCTCCTTCCTCGTGAACTCGTCCTTCCTGAGTAACAGGTAGTGGGTGCATGTGGGAAGGCGTATTGCCCTGCTTCGGCCCTGCAGGCTGTGACATGACTGGGTTCAGAACTCTCTGCATGGTTAGTTTGGAACAGTGCCATTCCCAAAGCACCATTACGTAAGGTCACTGGGGGCGGGAGGTGTTGTGGTGGTAGTTTCTTTAACTATGGAAAATCATGGCACCCAGCACTTGTTCTGGATAACGATTCTTTCTTATAGATCTCCAGTTTATGCCATAAGGCGTGTGAGTTGTTAAATTAACAACACGGATGCCCTATTGCTCTTTAAAAGACTTTTTGTAGTATTGAAAAATACATACCCTTCATTTAATCTTGAAGCAAGCCTAAGAATTTGAGAGTGGTTGTACCAAGTGCACTCTCCATTTCTGATGGAAGACATGCAATCCTCCTTTCACATTTCCAGCAGTTTAAATCTAAAGTAACACTATTGACAAGTACAAATTTTGTTTGTGCAGCCTCAGTACATGTAAATCTGCAGATGCTCAGGTATCATGTGACCCCCTTTCTATATCTGTACCCTTCCTACTTCGGTTGTCTTCCTTTTCTGTTGTTTTATTGTTATACTTTATTTCCTATTTTTTCCTTTTAACCCCAGTTCTCTTTCTTTTTAGTCTCTTTCTATCTTTATTTACTGTTTAGATGGTTCCAAGTTTAAGGAGAAGATGATTCTTTTCTCAAGCAGGTAGACTTGCATGTCCTGTGTGTGCCTGATTTTATGCTTTTCTTTTTTTTCCGGTTTACATTGAACCTCACTGCTGTATTGAGTGATTGTCAAAAGTGTGCACTGACTCTTTTGTTAACCCCATTTTAATTCTTTTAGGTGAGGATGGGCCATCTCAGATGGGACTGGAGGATCTGTGCATGTTCCGGGCTGTTCCCAATGCCACCGTGTTTTACCCCAGTGATGCTGTAGCCACTGAAAAAGCAGTAGAAATAGCTGCCAACACCAAGGTTTGCATCACAGTATTTTTGGGCCAGAGAATAATTTATTATTTTTTTTTACTACGTTTATTGCTTCTGGCATGTTTCTTGCATGTCTCTGTCCACATAAATTCTTTTCAAGGCTCCAGCGTGGCAGGGGGATGTTTTCTTTGCATGGAAAGGTTGCAGACATTCTGTCCAGGCTAGTGCAGAATGAACAGTCTGGAATGCTGTGGGCCAGATTTGGGGAGATGTAAATGATTACACAGCGATTGCAGTTTAGGTCTAAATTGGCTCAGAAATAAGGGCAAGTGTAACTCCTGTTGGTCTTTAGCAAACTTACAGAAAGTGCACTCCTAATATCATATCTCTGGGGTCAAAATTGAAGCTGGATATGGAAAGAGAAATTTATCTTGGATTTTGATCATCAAGTGCCTGTATGTGAAAGCTGGGGGGGCAGGTCCTCTAGTAGTCTAAGACAGTCTGCATCTTTTGGAGATCCTCAGAGCCGGTGCTTATGCTCGTTGATGCCGGTCTCACTGGTCATCTTTTGCTCCTCTCTTGCCCATGATGGATTGCATTTAAATTGTGCTGTGTCTGAAGATGACTAAGGCTTCCTGTGTGGCTGTGACAGAGTTTCTGATCTCTCTTACCTTCAGCTAATTTGACATCGTAATGGTCAAATGTCATCAGTAGCACTGGGTCAGATCATTTCCTTGATTGGCACTTCTTTTGGCTGCCATAGGAATTTAGCTTGGGAAAGGAGCAAATAATCTGAAAAATTTCAGTCTTGCTAGTACAACTTTTAAGTGAAGGGGTGTGCAAATTAGGTATGTAACAAATGTGATGAGTGGTTTATGAAATAAGATGGGGGGTATAAGGGAAAGGAGTGTGAGGGAGACATTAGATTGAAGTACTGGTTTGTTGCTTCTTTTGGAAGGGCATCAGAACATTAACTGATGGAAAGCATTTTTCCTTGCTTTCAGCTGAGCATTTCTTCTTTTGCTTTAAAGTCGCTAGAGTAAAATTTGCACGTCTATGGTGAAGTTCTAAGATTCTAATTAACTCGAGCAGGATTCTCCATTTCCACAAGAGAACAAGAGAGAAATAAAGATCTTAGAATCAGAAAGAAAATTGTAAGTTATCAGCATACTCTAAAAAGAGTTTAACTGTATTGTAATATCTGAAACAACCAGCTATTGAAAAAGGACTAATGGGAACTGGGGAGGGGCGGAGTGTAGAAAAGTTTACTCAGCAGAACCAAAGGTAACGTAGGAGGGTGAAACCAGACAAATAGAAAAAGCCATTTTGCTGTATTTTTTTCAGAGGTTTTACAAACTCGAATGTCAACGCCTTTCTGGTTTTGTAACTTGTTAACATGTTTGCTTCGGAAACAGGGCGTTTGTTTCATAAGAACTAGTCGTCCTGAAAATCCTGTCATTTACAACAACAATGAGGACTTCCATATTGGACAGGCAAAGGTAAGTATTGCTCAGATAAATAGAATCAGGAAAAAATATGCAAAGTTTCTCCTACAAAACCCCTTTCCCTCTAAAGCATTCCAGTGCCAAAGATTTGATCTTCTTAAGAAAATCATCAGAAATAGCAATAAGCTTTCCTGTTAAAAGTACATGGAAACGTTTTCTTGCAGGTGGTTCTGAAGAGTAAGGATGACCAAGTGACTGTGATCGGAGCAGGAGTCACTCTGCATGAGGCTCTGGCTGCAGCAGAGCAGCTGAGAAAAGGTGATCAGATGATGTTTTTTTCCTTTTTTATCATTTAACGCAGCAAAGAAATCAATACCACTCAGCCCAGCTGTGCTCACCCTTTGTACCCGTAAACATTAATTAAAATGTTACAGACAGCTGGTCACCTGTTACGCTGATACAGTGCAACATAGGATGCATCTGCCAATCTTGCCTAATTGAGTAGGTTTTAGTTAGCTTAGCGGCATTAGTAGCCATGAAAATTGCCAAACTGATCAGATCAAAGTCTCCTTAGAATTGCTAATCTGTCTGAAAGTGCCGTGCAGGCAGAATCTTATAGGCAGTGTGTAAGAATCGGAATGATCCTTCCCTGTCCTGCTGTCCGGGTGGGCTAGGGTACTAAGACAATAGAATGCAATTAGGCCAGAGTCAGTTAACAAAATACAGCTCGTCAGCTGAGCCACAGCAACTGCCTGTGCTCTTACACGATGCTGTTGATATGCAGTGCCTCTGTGTAGATCTGCTTCGCTGCTAACTTGGGGGTTTTTTTATGAATGTATCAACTTTTAACTAGTGTGGGAGGCAGCGATTCCATGATAGTGCTCAAACGCACTGACATTTCACAGCGAAGATAAAAATCCTTCAATGAAATAAGAAGATAAAAACATCAAAAATCCGTCTGTGAGTCAGTAGCCTACACCCAGGAAGAGATTACAAATAGTAGGAGATAATACAATTAATGCTGCCTGTGGCTTACGGGTAGCTTTGTATGCTGTATGTAGGTGGACAGATATTTTGGCAGGACGTTGAGCTGTAAGGCTTAGGAGATTTTGAAAGTTTTATTTTCTGAACTGTTGCTATTTTTCTGCATTCACCATGCTTTGTGATGCTCTGCTGATCTTGAAGTGTGAATAACCAGCTATGGAGACATGATCCCTTAGTGCAGAGGCAGTGCCTAATACCTAAAATATATCCGCCGCTAAAAGGCCTTCTGTCAGTGCAACATAGGGCTTCTTTATGTACAATAAGAGTTGACTCAGTGTTTGGCTAGCCAAGATCAGACAAAACCTCATGTAATTTGCCATTCTTTATAAACAATCGACATTTGTACGTAGCTTCAATAAGCAATCTGGGCTTGCCTTATGATGACAGGACAAATTCTGGTTTTGATGCCAAACTTAAGGGTGTCACGATCAGGGCTGGGGTGGTTCAAACAGGCACACCTGATAGCTGGGCAGCCTGCAATGAAGAATTTGGAATGCCTGTAGACCAAAGAAGTAGGAGGAAATTGTGCTTGAATTGGCAATAAAGTTAAAGGTAAAATAAAGATCTGTGAAAGAAATCGTGATTGACGGTTTGAATAAGAAGGATTTGTAGACTAGATTCCATTCTTACTTGTGGGAAGGCCAGTTAAGATACTCTTTTGCTGACAGGCACTCCTAGTCACATTGAGTCACTTATCCAAGGCTTTTGTGCCTCAAGGATTTTGTCTGTGGAATGGATAGATATTTCTGTCTCCTGAGGCACATGAAGAAAGAGTACATGCAAAAATTAGGGTTGTTTGGATTCTGTGGTAAACAAGCCATGAGTACAGGTACCTAGGAGTCAGTGTAGACGGTTTTCATAATAGCTGTAAAAGATCTCAGGGGGCTGCCTGTACTGCTCGCCTTGCCTTGCGTTCTCCAAATTCATCTTGCAAATCATTCCGTTCTGTTTCTGCAGAAAAAATCTTCATCCGTGTGATTGATCCCTTCACCATAAAGCCCCTGGATAAGAAGACGATACTTGAAAATGCAAGAGCGACCAAAGGCAGAATCGTCACTGTTGAGGACCATTACCATGAAGGTGAGCTGGGTCCAGCAGGTCGTGGCCCACACAGTTGTTCCCCAGGGGACGGAAGCTCACAGCTTCTACCTGAGAGAGACGCGTGGGAATTGATGCTGTCGTTCAGTTAAAGCAAAAGAGAGGTTTTAGCCTTTTTCATTGTTGTTCCGATTTGAAGGTGACACTGAGGGCTGAAAGTGTCCTAAGATAATAGGTTAATCAGGGCTGCCTTTCTGATTAACTTGGGCTTGTGTGCCCTTCTGTATGCTTAGTCCAAGTGAAGTCTTGATTCATTTGTTCCCAGTGAAACTGTAAATTCCGGCTGCAGCGCAGTGATTCTGCACAGGGTGGTCTCAGAATGGCTTTACAGCAGTTGTTCTGCAGTTTGTTGAATTGCAAAGAAAGATTGTTGCTGTTCAGGTTTCTTAGGTTTTCCCTGTGTCCAAAAGCTTGGTTCCAGGTTGCTTGAAATCGGATGGTTTTGGCAGTTTCTGCAGTCACTCTGGGATAAATACCTCTCTCTCTCTTCTCCGTTACTACAAAACAATAGATGGGGCTTGTGAGGAGCCAGAACACTTTACATCCTCGTGGAAGTCTTTTTTGTTCCTTCACTTCGCCTGCTTACAGGCAGTTTCAGTCGGTTCCTGGTATATAGGGGTGTTCTTAAGCTGAGGGTAAAAAGTGCATGATGCATATGAGAAGGAATTTCTAAGATGATTCCCAAGTAAATCTTAACAGAAAATGCTTCTTGGGAGAAGCAGAATAGTCTCTATAAGACTCCCTGAGCTTCTGTGCGAGGATTTGATTTAGAATGATAGAATTGTAGAATCATTTAGGTTGGAAAAGACCCTTAAGATCATCAAGTCCAACTGTTAACGTAGTGCTGCCAAGTTACCGCTAAACCGTGTCCCTCAGCACCACATCTACAAGCCTTGTAAATACCTCCAGGGATAGTGACTCACCCACTTTCCCGGGAGCCTGTTCCAATGCTTGACAACCCTCTTGGTGAAGAAATTTTTCTGAATATCCAATCTAAATCTCCCCTGGCACAACTTGAGGCCGTATCCTCTTATCACTTGTTACCTGGGAGAAGAGACTGACCCCCACCTCACTACAGTCTCCTTTCAGGTAGTTGTAGAAGGCGATAAAGTCTCCCCTGAGCCTCCTTTTCTCGAGACTAAACCACCCCAGTTCCCTGAGCTGCTTCTCATAAGGCTTGTGCTCCAGACCCCTCACCAGCTCCGTTGCCCTTCTCTGGACACACTCCAGCACCTCAATGTCTCTCCTGTAATGAGAGGTACAAAACTGAACACAGTGTTTGAGGTGGGGCCTCACCAGTGCCAAGCTCAGGGGGACGATCACTGCCCTGCTCCTGCTGGCCACACTATTCCTGATACAGGCCAGGATGCTGTTGGCCAGCTTGGCCTCCCGGGCACACTGCGGGCTAATATTCAGCCGGCTATCGACCAACACCCCCAGGTCCTTTTCCACCAGGGAGCATTCCAGCTGCTCTTCCTCAAGCGCTGCATGGGGTGGTTGTGACCCAAGTGCAGGACCCGGCATTTGCCTTGTTGAATCTCATCCCATTGGCCTCAGCCCATGGATCCAGCCTGTCCAGATCCCTCTGCAGGGCCTTCCGACCGTCCAGCAGATCAACACTCCCGGCCAACTTGTCTGCAAACTTAGTGCGGGTGCACTCGATCCCTTCGTCCAGGTCACCAACAAAGATACTAAGCAGAACTGGCCCCAGTACAGAGCCCTGGGGAACACCACTTGTGTCCAGCCACCAACTGGAGTTACCTCCACCATCTGCTGCCGCTTCTCTCTGACATGCCTTGTTTGCAGCGGTTTCTGGGGCTTGCCTGTGCACATATGTCCTGCCAACGTGAGGCCTTCTGCACACAGAGCAGCTGTTGGGAACTGCATGTCAGGCTTGCTCCTCTTGGGGGGGATGGAGAAATTAGCAGAGGGGCAGCAGTGATCTGTGGCATTAGTAGATAATTGTAGATATCTGCTAATAGAAATGAGTAGATATTATGAGAATATTATCCTACTGTAAGGTGAGCATCACTCTTGCCAGGTGTCTGAAGTGAGCTGGTATTACCATAAGCACTCGTTACACCGTAGCTTTGTTCCAGACTATGGATGGCGATAGCATCACTGAGCCTCAGAATTTTCTAGCCTATCTTTCAACTCTGGACAGACATTTTACTGCAGATTTGTAAGATGGCAAAATCATCACACTCTGAGGTGATGAACACGCAGTTTACACTGACACAGCTTCCTCTCTGTGATGCAATCAAGGAAGGTCAAGTGTACACGCGTGACAAGCCTGAATGCATTGCAAGCCTGCATCAGGCTGATTGTACCACCCACATCCATGGAGGTGCCTCTGGCTGGAGGCTGATTAAATCACACCATGCCTGGAGCTGTGAAAAGCCCCGTGTTCCTGGGTACTCCCTAACTGGAGTGCAGCACCAAGGTGTCTCTCCACCAGCTCTCGCAGCACGTGCTCTTGACACTAGTCCTGTGTTTTCTTCGTCCCAAGCGCTCCTGCTTCCAGTGTCCCTCCTGCTGCCACGCAGTTCCCCGTTGCATCCTCTCTCTCTGTGACTGATGGCGATTCACTCTGAGCTGAGCTCTAAGCAAAGGTTATGAACATACTGATGGCACATACAGGCGTTGTGAAAAGGTGGAGCTCTTAAAAGCCGTGCAGATCGGCGGGAATTAAGACTTTCAGTGCATTAACTACACTTGGAAATACTTCTCGGTCTAAATATATTTTTAAACCTGGCCCTCGGTGGCTGATGCTGACGTGGTGAGGGCTTCCTGACAGTTCTGTGCCCTTTCGAGGTGTATGGTTCTTACTGCCGATTCGTAAGTACTTCGGGAATGTCAGGCTGGTTGTCCTCAGAATGCCTCAGAAATAGGGACTCGCTTTCATTTCACAAACGGGCAACTCAGGCGTACGTTGTGACTGATGTTTCTCCTCATAAGCGTGTGAATTGAGGATTTAACTCGCACGGACCTTTGGATCAGACACACGTGCAATCTATACGTCGCCTGTTGAAGCATACAGATGTACGTCATGTTTGACTTTTTTTTTTCCACAGGTGGCATTGGAGAAGCAGTGTGCGCTGCAGTGGTGGGTGAGCCCGGTATCACAGTCAGTCGCTTGGCTGTATCTCACGTGCCACGCAGCGGGAAGCCGGCTGAGCTCCTCAAGACGTTTGGCATTGATAAAGATGCCATTGTGCAAGCTGTTAAGATGGCAGTGTCCAAATCGAGAAATGCAGAGTAGTTCGAAGCATCTTGTGCCATGTTACAGAAAAGCAAAGTTCAGAGAAGTACTGTAAGTTTAAGGCAGGCAAAGGTGCTTTATGTAGAGAGTTCTAATAAAAATACCAGCTGAAAATCTTCTGGTTTGTAATCTCTTTTTTTCTCTGTGGGGTAATATCTGAATGTTTTCAGTCATTGAAAAACCTTGAGGTTATTTAAGGATTTGTGGGCAGCAGCGCTTTGTCTGCCTGTTGCGTAGCGGGAGCGTTTTCTGCTTTGCAGCCACCCCTCCCTCCCGGGAGCTGTAGCGTGGGGCCGTCGGGCGTTCCCCGAGGGTCTGAGCGCGCTGTGCTCAGCTGGGAAGCAGACGCTGGACATGGTGGCCTAGAGTGAAGTGAGTAACTTTCGTTCGGTGTTTGGTCCAACTTACGCTGGAGATTAAAATTGTGTCTTAAAGGGAGTTTGGCGAAAACAGGCTTTTCCCTCGCTAGTGGAAGAGTTCACTAGTCCCTCTTCTGGAAAGAAACGTTAGGCATTGGATAGCGAAAAGCAGGAACGCGCATTGCAGGAGGAGGGTGCCTTTGCTCCAGTCCCTCCTCTCTGCATTGCCGTTTAAAACCAAAGAGGAGAGGGAAGCACTCTCCGTGCTGCACAGTGTGGAAAACGAAGGAGCTGTGCCAGGTCCTGGGGAACCAGCAGGGGCAGGTGGAGGCCCAGCAGGGCTGGGGGAGCGAGTGATGAGCCACGGGCTCGGGAGGGACTGGCTGGACCTGGAGAGTGGTATCTGGGCGAGCACACGCTCACTGCAGGAGGCTGAAACTCTTCATAGGAACTTGTGTCGTGTTTGGCCAGTGCTGCAGCACGGGTGATGCGTCAGACCAGAACGAGCATCGCCGCTGGGTGAGAGGCAGGAATGTGTAAAAGGCTGAGATGGACTCGAGAAGACGAATCTGAAAGAGCAGCAGGAAATTCCCAGATACCTGAGCGGATGCGGCTGAATGTGTAAGTTTCTCTTTTGCTCTAGATTTGACTCTTTTTCACGTGAGCTGCTCTGAGTTGGGTGAGCTGCTTGTCTCACGCGGTGGGTTCCACTGGTGATTTTTAAACATTTTGCTATTCCTAAATGATGTGCTTATTGTACCCTTAAGCAGCTTGTCTTTTAAAAAAAAAAAAAAAAATCAAAAATTCATTTTGTTGATTTCAGAGTACCAAGTTTTAAAACATATTTAGGTCTAAAATAAGTTTCTCATCCTTATTATTCCACAAATTACCTTTCAGAAAGGTGTTTTACAGCAGAGGAAACTGAAAAAGCAGTTTTCCTCAGAGCAGGATGACTATCCGTAGTTTCCAGCTCACCCAAAAGCAGTATGACACGAACAATGCTACACTGGTCTGAGCAAGACTTTGTGGACTAACAAACACCTGAAAATGTATAGTGTTTTGGTATGACAGGCTATTTCTGCAAAGACATGTAATAGTACGTGCAAATGAGAATATAAATATTACAAAATAACTTGTATTCATCCTTATTGCTTAATTTAACCCCTGACACGTTAGGTAACTGCTGTGCTGGTGCAAGCTGCACGCAACTGTTGATATTTCTGGATGTGCAAATGGAACTGCAATACACGAGAACGATCAACGCTGGGGCTGAAAACTAAGTACAACTAAAAAGTAAGCTTTTTAACTTTTTAAGCAAGGCTTGGAATTGCTTCTCTAAAACTCCGGGCTGTTTGGGCTAATGGCTTTTAGAGCTACATTGCCTTACAGGTTCATATTTTGTAGCTCTTTCTGTCTGACTTCATGTCATTATCCTTCTATGGGTATTAAGACCTTACATTTTTACTAAAAATTTAAAGTTACGCCCTTTTTTTGCATTCTGCCTATGATGGCGTAACATGACCCTATAAAACAAAAGGAATGTCAAAGTTGCCCTTTATTTTACTCAAAGTAAAAAGAATGTTGGAGGATGGGTCAAATCAAGCACTTCAATTTTTCCCCTCAGAAAAAAGAGACGAAATTTGCTGCTGTTAATAATCTCATTACTGCACCATTATGTCACTGCATGTAAAAATCTCAGCCAGCTTTCACTGGGTGAAATCATTATACACCCACTATATTGAGTTCTGCCACAATAAATTAATCTGCTTCAGTGCTATTGCACTGTTGGGGCTCAACTGTGTAAGCAAGCAGCTGCTGTTTGCCTGGTTTGCAGCATCACAAGGGGTGACGAGGAGGCGGCTTTGTGGTTGCCAAGATTCCTACTGAAACATCCAGAGCCTAATCCAGAACAAGCCGAGGATAATATTGGTCATTTTGTTGATTTTGATACACCATAGGCAGACTAACATGGTCGCATGGGGGAGGGAAGGAAAATGAGTGTATAGTTAATGGAATTAAATCTAAACCTTCATCTGGATTGTCTTATGAGCTGTGCGGAGCCTCGCGTCACTTCAGAAGAAAGAACGGGACCCCGTGTCACAGTTTCAACTTTATTTTTGAGGGGAGGGAAGGATGTCTTAACGGTTTAACATTTCAATATTTCACATTAGCCATTACGGTTGCCTCATAAAGCAGTTCTTTCAATACTCGATGTTCAGGGAGCAGGGTTTTGTGGAACTCTCCCGCATTGCTCCTCCTAGGCAGCTTTCCTCAGGCCTGCGTGACGATGAAAAAGACGACGGTCAGGACTATTGTGTTCAAATTGTCATGTATCTACGTAGCTTTTCAACATTCTTCCTATTTTGTGTTCGTGGACACAGATAAACATGAGCCTGGAGTCTGTTTGAAGACCCAACCATAGAAACCTACCCCCGTCCCTGAATTTTTAACTGAGCTATATAATTCTTATTCAGGCCTTGTAAGGAAATAAGGCCAGAGTATTAAAAATGTGAAAATGCTCTGCCATAGGGAAAGAGTCAAGAATAATTAATTTTCAAATAGAAGCAGCTGCAATAGACTGTAGTAAAGGTGTTTGGTTGTAGGTTGTTTTTTGTTAGTTAAGAAGATTGTAAATTAATTTAGAGAAGTTGGTCTTAAGACTTGGCCAAAATGAAGTACCCAGACGGTGTAGGGAACGCGCATGCAGTCAGGAGGAAGGTAACTATTACCTGTTGGCCTGAATTTGTCAATCAGAGGAACAAAACCATCAAGTACGCTCCGAATTCGATACACTAATTGTGAAAACAAACATTATTTTTTTCAAGATGAGCCAGATGATAGCGACATAATACATAAAAAATAGAAAAATGGCAAAACCCAAGCACTGGTACTTGCCCTATTACTGAACCCAAGATTACTGTTTAAACAGGAACCTTTGTGGTGCCGTTAGCAACAAAGTAGTGACAAGGCTGATTCCTAAGAGAACCATCCACAAGCCACCCAAAATTTTGGCACAACATTTCAAAGGAGACTTCTGTTCTCAGCTGGGAAGCCCTAACTTGCACCTTTCCTACGACATCCTTAGGGACTGCCAAGAATCCCCCTTTTAATATTTTCAGTTGGTGCCACGATCCATGTTCTGCTGAGAGCTCCTTCCTCAGGGTGTTCAGCTGCCTCCGCCCCAGAGGGATGAATGGCAGCCCGAGTGCCAGCACCTGAGGAGAGGATCAGGGAAGGCTGCCTCGCTGCTAAAATTGTACATCGTCATGGCAACGTAGCGCTCAGCCATCGCTGCAGAGAGGTGACTCAGGGACTTGTGATCATGGAGAACGAAAAATGAGTCAACCTCTCCCTTCAGCGTCACTAAGGCGCGTTTGTCGCCCGCCGTGCTCTCCGATTGTGAATGGGATGTTCCGGGATAGCTACGGGGCAATTTATGGAATCTCAGCACTGGCCCTTTGACAGACCTGCCTGGTTTAAAGACTGTATGCTCTTGTGTCCTTAGTGTTGATCACGAGCTGGCTGCTGTAGTTACACTTACCCAGACCAAAGTATATCCCAGTGGTTTCCAGGGAAGCAAAGGTGATTAAACCAGTTCCAAGAGAAATGGTCCAATCTATGGCAACAAAATAAGTGTCTGGCTTTGTTCATTTTTTCAAGTGTGCAAACGTTTACCCCTCTGTTGAAGTCTTGCCTTACCTTTGTAGTAGTAGTAGCAAATCAGTAAAGCTCCAATTGCAAAGCAAAGAATGACAAAATGGAAGAATTCATCTGAAACAGAGAGGGAAAATTAGGTCACAATTGCAGGCAAGGCCCTCATGAACACACCTTAAGGTACAGTGTACTGCACAGTGACTAAAGCCTGTTTCCACGAGCTGTCTCATACACTAGAGCTCAGCTGCAAAACGTTCGTGCGCACGAGTTGTTATGAGGAGCCTTGACCATTTTCATCAGTGAGACTTGATGCACTTCAAAGTCCTTGTGTAAAAAAAAAAAAAATAATAATTTTTTTTGAGCCAGAGATCTTATTCTCGGACTAAGGTTCAACAGGGTTGACATCACTGAATTTAAAAAAAAAAAAAAAAATTATAAAATTACCATCCTTCCGTATGCCCATCCACCGTACTGTCCACTGATTGAGGCGAGTGTTCTCGTTCTCATACGCTACAAAAAATAAATGGTTTTTATTGCCATGGAACTCTGAAACTAAGGAGTTTTAAGTTTCTTTCCCCTTTTATATCTGAAATCAATTCTCAGAGCAGCACATATATAAGACTGTTCAAAGGAAAGATCTGCGAGCCTTTCAGAAAGCTCAAATTTGCAATTTAAAAACATCCCAAAAAGAGCAAGGTTTAAAAAAAAAAAAAGCCTAATCAGATGGTTGCGTTAACAATACAGAACTGTTTTAGAGCACCCTGGGTCCTTTCTAACTAGCCTGGGACAATCAATAGTCTCAGAATTGCAGTGGGGGAGTGAAGCAGTGATACAAGGGAGCTTCAGTTTGATTCTTGGGCACTTTGCACAATTACAGCTACAATAATATAACCATCTTCATTACTAAGCCTAGGAGTACCACCAATCTACTTAAGCCTGATGAAATATTTCTCCACCCTGCAAATTAAGAACTGCAGCTGACAATTAGTCCCCTATAGATAGCTATACCGCTATGTAGAAAGAACAGCATAAAAACAAGCTAGATATTTTTAGAGGTTTAAATAGAAAGCATTTTGCTCTCCAAGCAAATGTAGTTGTGAGCAGTTGCCAAATTCTTTTCTTTCTCCGACTGTATTGTCAAAAGTCAGAAAGAGCTGAGTATTTTACCAGACTTCCAATGACGTGTCCAAAGCAGAAGGTTTTTTCCTTTTTTGTTTGTCCATCGCTTGAGAAGCCCCCTGGGCAGTCTGCTGCCTGTAAGCCTTTGGGAGTTGATTCATCGGAAGTTTTAGATGCTGCTTTCACTTACATTGGGCTGTGCATCCAGGCAACCACTGCCTGGCAGTGAATTTAATTTTCTCTAAAGATGTCACAGGAGAGTACTGGAAATGCGCTCCAAATGAGCTACAGGCTTTTGCCGTTGTGCTTTTGAACCATGAAACAACTAAACTTGGCCAAGAAAATTAATCAAATAACTGAGTTTGTCCCCAAACCAGAACTCGATCAATCCAGAATGCTCAAAGAACCTAAAATTCAAAAATGTGACTCCAGTTTCAGGTGACCCAGACCAGAATTTCTTCTCCACAGTATTTCTTCTGTTAAAACATTATGGTGCATTTTGATCACTATTCTCAAAGTTCTACTTTTTGATTAGGAAATATCTAGATATCAAGGAGCTGGTGTCACTATCATCACTAAACAAAAAGTCCTGAAAGACAGCATTCGTAAGAAAAACTTATCTTCGCTTGTTTGTATTTACCATCTGCAATTGAGTCTTCTCTTCTGGTAAGCTCTGAAAAGCAACAGAGTTTTATTATTTCTGAGGGTAAACATACAAATATTTTGTTTCCCACTATTATCAGCGCTAGCAGGCACGGTCAGTGTTCCCCTATTTGGTGACTCGGTATAGACAAAACAGTACTCAAAAGTGTCAGGAAATGAAGGACGTTAGAAGGTCTGAAGAACAGGTACAATAAAACTGGCTGTTCACAGTGATCCCAGGTTCTTTGAAACAGCTGGGCAGTAGGAGATTGATGGCCTCTGTCTTAATACTCCATTGCTGGAACCAAGCAGAGCTGGGATTGCAAGCGCTGCACGTGTGCGTCACCTCAGCCTGTCCAATGCGGTAGGCATGCTGTCCTGCAAGAACTACACACTTCCAGTGTCTCTGTCTGGTGTACTGAAGTAATCCAGAACCGGAGCAACAGAGGTCATGGTGAGAGTGGGAGAGGCCAAATAGCCAACTGGAAAAGTACTGTAATCCTCTTTATGCAGCCGGCAACGTGGTGAGAATATTGCATTGCCATGTACTCCTCTACACTGCTATTTTATGTAGCTCCTTGGGGAAGAGGTAACTCAAAACCCCTCCCCTAGGGATTATGCCGCAACCTCTATCTTCTTCCCAACTCTGTCCCCAGCCGAAACAGTCCGAGTCACAGCAGCTCATCCTCACTCTGCAGAAGAAAAGTGGTTGAGCAGGTGCCCCCTCAGAAGGGCCAGGCGGCTGGGCTCTCTGCCTCTCCTAGCGGATGAACGTGGCGCCGGGAGGGATGCGACCACTAATGCAATCAAGCCATTGAAAACTTCCTGCTGGTGGATTTTTACATCTGTTCTGCTGCTGCTCCGCAGTCACTCATAAAAGGAAATTGGCCTTCAGGCTGGACGTCTGTTCCTGCCTCCCAGCTGGTACCGTTTCTCTGTTTCTTGTGACCTGGCTTTCACCTAGCGCCTTCTGCTGGGGAATGCTCCGTGCTCCGAGCTCAGCGAGGAGGCGTTCAGAGCGGAGGATCACTGTTCTGCAGAAACCAGGTTCCAGCTCCCTCCCAATCTTGCATCCCTCTTCGGCAGGAGATAGAGGGCTGCAGGGAATGCTGAAAACGGCCTAGCTTTCTTAGGAAAGACTGAAGCGTTGCCCAATAGAATTGCTGGGTTTTCCCCTAAAAAGGATGACAACTGCTGTGAGCTGATCTTGTGAGAACTTGGCAGGCCTACAAAAAAATGGGTTAATCTGCTAGAACACCTTGTACAGGTACACACCTGCCATCAGCCAGCCACTCTCACAAGCTTGCAACAAAACGTCTGCACCATGCCCAGCTCCAACACTAGGCTCGCTGGAAACCAATGGATTTACAGCAGGAGGGGGTTATTTTTTAACTATATAAGCATATCAGAAAGAAGAAGCTGCAGTTACAGTTTTCTTTCCAGCAGGATGAGGTTATCTGGGAGCGCTTACCTGAATCTCTGTAGGGAACAACCTCTGCTGGTGTGCCTAGAACATTACGCAAAGATGATACAGGTTAATCTCCACAAGGAGAATGCAGATCCTGCTGCCAGCCCTAGCCCAGGCAGCTCTACTGAAATTAACCTGGTTGTGCAGAAGTGAGGAGGTAGATACCCACTCTAACTCATTAGAGAGGGCAGCTCTGCTGTGGGTTATGCAGTTTGAAAGTGGGAAACATGAATGGATTATTTACCCCCTGTATTCCACCTCTCACAATAGCTGGAGTTGGGGAAAATCAGACTCCTGTGAGACAAATTCGATCTTCTAATGTCAATTTAAATGAGCCCCTCTTACATCTGTGCCAAGATCAATTTAAGACACTAATAAAATGATTAAAGCCTTAACTATTTTACATACTTGGTTCTATACCGTAAGCTGATAGCTATCTTTGTATGTTGACACAGCACATTTTCATCATCCACACTGTACTTATTTTCTGTTTTTCCTTTGGAAGGAAAGGAAAAGCCTCAGGAACAATGTCCAAGGTGCGGTGTATGCTGATGCTCGCCGGTCAGTGCTGAGGGCTGGCTGCAGACCCAGCACTGGGTAAGTAAGTAGCGGCTGGGACACATATTTTCAAAACTCCTTTGCTGCATTTCGATGGCAACTGTGCAGACCCAGGCAGCAGGGCTTCTCCCAAAACAGTAGATTTTTCTGTTCTCCTGGTTTACCTCTAACTACAGGGCATGGCTGAGTGTTAGTATTATTTGAGTTTCATCTTGTAGGAACTGCCTTTCCTACAGCCAAATTCTGACCAGTCCTTTTCCTACGTCTATACACGTTAATGTACCTTAAACCTTTACTCCAGTAAAAAACAGTACTGTTGTCACTTTGTCCTACCTCCAAGTAATTGGCCTTCGGTCTTCTGTCTTCCTAAATATTCCTCATCACTGTCTGCATAGAGAAAGTGTTTTTTCAGCAGACTGAAGAAAAATGTGACAGCAGTATCAGGAACAACAGCCCTCTAGTTTTTTGCTCGTGATATAATAATGGCTGTGGGATATGTAGGTAAAAATTAAGGCTTCGAAATGCAAGGATCATTATTAGCTGCTTTTGCCTCACAGCGCTCTTCAAAGCTGGCTGAATAGGAGAAAACCAGCAAAATCTGAAGATGGAGTAATTTCTATAAAGGGGTGTAGTGAGAAAGTTCTTATTTTAAACACATACACCACCAGCACTGCTAATTAGTTTGAAAATTTTATTTCTAAATGCAACTCATTGGATCTTAATCAGTTAGTGGCTTTCTGTAACAAAATAACCCAATATCAGCATTATCACTTGCATGCTGCCTGTCACTTCTCAGTCTCTCTCATCTTCCCTGAATGAGATGGTCTACTGGCAGCCAGCGTGACTTTTCATACACTGCTGATGTTTGCTAATAAGAAGAGAAACGGTAGAGACGTACTCCAGCACTGCCAGCTACGGCTCTACGCTGACTGTTCTCTGCCTCCTGCTGGAGCACAGGCTTCAGCTAGACCATAAACGCACTGAATATCACAGAAGTTACGATCTTGCGTTTGGGAAGAAACCTTGCAGCAGGTTTCCACATTTCTGAAACCTCCAACTTCCAGAAGAGCAGGAGGCAGCCACTATTTTGCTGATAATGAATCTAGGGGTACTGATTATTTTCTGTGTTCTCTCTTTTGCACAATTTCTCACTTTTTTTTCAGAGTTCTGCAGAATTGCTACTGAATCGCTTCAAGTCTCCTATGTCTCTTATTAAATTATGTGTCAGGGAAAAATAAAATAAGTCCTCTTTACCTTGTGTATCTTCATCCATGGACTCATCAGATGAGTTTTCAGCCTTTTTTTCCCCTTGTGAAAGCATGAGATTCCTTTCCAATCTCTTCAGGAGTTTCAATTTTTCATCTGTTTTATACATAGAGAAAAAAATACTATAAACTACTATTTACATTTTCTCTCTTTTACAATGACAGATTTCATAATGCTTTATTACAGGTTGTCTGAGAGGAAATCAGACCCTTAGTCTTATTTCAGCTGTGCTTTTTGCACACAGTGCAAAGTCGGAGTAGTACAAAGCATTACAAATGAAAGTCCCATATACACTACTGTTTAGGTTTTCCTAAAAAGTTGTGGTAGATGCCTAAAATTTCATATTCTGGCCACTAATTTACCCATAATGCTACCCCTGTGAAAATTCCCACTCCCTGAAGCAATAGCAGCTGCAGCTGAAAGATGCTTTAGCTGGAGAATGGTTGCTCACCCTTCCCCGGGCTAATTCTCCCTTCACCCCCGCGATTTCTGCCGGGTTCCCTGTGTTTGTGCCGCAGTGCCAGCATCCTCTTGTGGCAGAAAAGCAGAGCTCTCAAAGCCAGCCTGGCCAAACCACCCGGGAGGAGAAGCCTGCAGGATGCCGACTCCTGGGCCAGACAGCGAAATGCTCCTGGCTTGTGTAGCTGGAATGGCAGGTGATTCTTAACAGCTTCCAATTCAGTTTCTTATTGCACAACGGGGCAAACGAGAAGTGCAACGGACTCTGTTTGTACCTTGCTGCCCCAGGTTCAGCACCCTGAGTGCCATCCTCTATCCACTCCTTTTAATTACTACTACACGTACCGCTGGGAGCATTTGCAAAAATATTTTCAGCAGCTCAGCCCAGATTTCGTACCACTATGAGAGCTCAGAGAGCTCCAGGCTGGCTAGAGAACAGTCCACACAAAAAAGCGTCCTGGGTGTCATGAATCCAGCTAGACAGGAAAAACTGGGGCATCACCGTAAGTCAGAGAAACTTCTTTGGCATCACCATCGCAGGACATCCCCTCTCCCCAAACAAGCAAGGTTTTCTTCCCCAGAAGCCAAGTCAAACTAAAGTAAAATACTATATTTGGCTTCCATTATTGTCCCTACACCTAACTGACTTTTCTAAGCGGTATTTCTAGACACTGTAGTTGTTCACTAATGATCACCTCCAAGCACACATCAGAGCTTTCAAACTGGTGTGAGTGAGGTCCCACTGGCACTGCAGTAGTTTTAAAGAGCAGCCAGGTAGGACTGACCCTTTCCCTTGGAGCTGGGCAGCTGCTTATATCCGGATGGGTTGGTCATCTTCAGCAAGAGGTAAAGAACAGCCATTGCCCTGCCTCCTTTCTTCTCTATGGCTTTCAGACAGGCCGCACAGCCTCCAGGCAGGACGCTGCAGCTGTTGAGGAGCTGAAAGAAAGGTAAGTAAAGAGCAAATAGTCCTTTCAATAACACGTAGCCTGTAAAAACATACCCTGCTATACAAATTAACGTATCTCACCCCATCTGTGGGAAATGTAATCCCCTGCCCCTACTGTACCAGGTGAAAATCGGGGACAAAGAGTAATGCCAACGATGGGAAGAGAATGTAAACTCCATTCAGCAACTCAGGAAAGAGCCATCAACTGGGAAAAAACCACGGCGTTTAACAGTTAACTATTCAGAGAGCTGGATAAATGTAGTTTATAGGGTTTGAAAATAGACATGCAACCTCTCTCGTGCAGGATCTTACAGGAAAACGTCACTAACAGGTCCTGCCTAGAAAATGGTGAGCTGAACTGATCCTGAGGAACTTATACAAAGCCAGTTATTTTTGCAAATGGAGAACAATGAAGCAAAAAGCAGGGGGCTAAATCTCATTTAACTAAGTGCCCTTTTACAGCATTTAGCATGTTTTAGATATGTTTTTAGCATATCGGCTAATTGGACTGTATGTTTTCTCTCCCCAGAGTATATCAGAGAAATAGAAAAGTATCTGTATAACAATGTCTTACAAAGGATGCACGTTTCTTTAGTAACTTACGTTGTTCTTTTCTTCATTCTTCAGGATAGGTGGGTCAGTGGTGGCTAAACTCTTAACAAGTGATTCCCAGAAGGACTTGTTCGTTTTCTCATGATTCTCCAAGTAACTGGCATCAGCAGTAAAAACCCTCTGGAAAATGTCTGGGAGGAAAAACAAGTAAGTCAGCGTGCAGCAGGAGGACCCATCCCCAGACGGATCTCCATGTACTCCAGCTGGTCACTGACAGAGAGCAACACCCTCTCCTTGCCTCCCCTGCCCGTCCTTCCTGAAGAGCCCGTATCCTTCCATTCCAACACTCCAGTCATGGGAGCCATCCCACCACGTCTCCAGGATGCCAATAAGATCAGAGCCCTGCAGGTGTGCGTACATCTCTAACTCCTCTTGTTTATTCCCCATGCTATGTGCGTTTGCATAGAGACATTTAAGTTGGGCCTCCGATTAAGCTAATTTCATTAGCTTGGGCCCACTGAAGCTGATTCACGCATCCTAAATCCCACAAGCCGATGCCTGAGGCCTGATGAGAAGCCTGTGGAAGAGCTGGGAACTGACTGTTGGTCTCTCTTGTACAAGCAAGGAGATGGATGGAGTGTGTTTTCAGAGGAAACGAGTTTCATTGACTCATGTCCGCTTTAGCAAACACTGTTGCGTAGTGTGAATGAGCCGAAGCTTTGGTCTTTGTGTGCTACCTTACCTTGTTGTTCTTCAGTAAGATCTGGGAATGGGACGTTCAAGTTCTCCATTACTGTGCCTGTTCAAATGGGGAGAAAAAACACATTTAGAAACAGATCAGTCTGACCTCCTTTATTTTTCTCTCTTACGCTTGACTTTCTGCAAATGTAGCGTCTATCTCTAGGCACTTCAGTTTTGAAATCACCTCTCTGTTGCAACGGGAGTTTCACATCATGATTCATTTACCCTCCTGGGACCCATTCTCCACTCCTCTGAGTGAGCCTTGCTGGGCCGGCCTTTGGTTATTAAGAAAGAACAAAATTCTGATCATCATGAGTAAAACAAAGTTGTCCAACTTGATCATTCACATTGTTGTTTTTTTACAACTACCAAGGTGTCTAATTACCTATTTACCACCAATGTGAGTAACTTAATAGGCCCTGTTCCATTCACAAAACAGAACAATTATTCCGTACCTTTGGCATCCTCACACTTAAAATGTACTAATCGGGGGAAATAGCAGAAATAGTTCGTAGGAAACCCCGCAATATTTGGAATCCTTGTCTCACAGAAGACTTTGACACTTCAATGTCTGTTCTTCCCAAGCTGTCATGAAAAGGAAGTTTTGACTAACTTTAGGTTTACAAATTAAAAATTTTTAGGTGTCGATCCCAGATTTCTTACTGGTATTTACCACAGCAACAACACATTCTGACATCCCTACAATCCAATGTTTCCTCTGGCTTTATTAAACTTGCCCCAGAAATTTTGTTTTGAGGCCGTTTTATTCTGACAATGCATTTTTTGTGGTGGTTGTGGTTCTGAACAGTTGCCTCCACCTACTGTGGTCCAGGCATCCTGCAGTGACTGCACCTCCGCTCGTGCAGCACTTCAGCGAACACACTGCTGCACTGAGGGGTGCAAAAGAAGATTTTTGGGGAGCCTGAAGTACAGTTTCCACTACGCAGAGCGCAATAAGAAAACAGTTTACACACCTACACTTTTTCTTACAATATGACTTTTGGGTCCAGTCAACAAAACACTTTCAATCAAGCAATTCGAAAACTAAGTTATCTCCTTTAAATTTTCCAGATGGAAAACACTTTCTTTTCCTACAGGCAGTTTCAGTTCTCTAGAGACCATCACATCTATCACAAAAATATTCTAATACAAAATCCAAACCAGGTCTAGTTAATATCTTCAGAAGGACGGTATAACACGCAAGCAAAACCATCCTCATTCTGGAAAAAGAACAACTTTTTAGCGTGTCAGTTCTCAGAGAGAGGAAATTAGACACAAACAGACTCCACAGTAGCTGCAAAACCCATCCTTCCTTTGGAACTGGGGTCAAGGTCCCGTATTTTCAGCATGCTGTGGGCTTTCTCCTTTCCTAGGCCCAAGTGCTCATGTGCCGAGGTCTTTAGTTTGAAACTCTTTTTAGCCACTGGTTTGCTGTTTGGCTCTGGGAAAATTACGTAACCTCTTTAACCACTTTTAAAGGCTAAGCCCAGAAAACTGCTAACCTACCTCCTAGGTAGATTATGAGAAAAAAATAATGTTTCAAGAACACTTTGAAATTATTCCCAAAGGTAAGTCTAAGCAAGACATCTACAATGGCAGATAATACCTCTCATTTAACCACCGGATACACGTGGAAAAACTGGCAAGTTTTTGAACAAACAAGCTTTGAACTCTATCAATTAGTCTAATAAAAGTTTTTGCCTCTCCTGCAAACCTTGCCTGACTGTGACAGCCGCTGGCAATGCGAGACTGTGAGCAGCCAAGAGGGAATGCAGGAAACGCATCTGTCCTCTCTGCCCGGGTGAGCGACTGCTGATGTTGAAATAAGGAACCCGGCACACCACACCCTGCATAAACTCCTTCTCGCCTGCACAATAACGAACATCATTTCTGTGCAGTTATGTATCTCCAGCTGTGGCTTTCAGCCTTTTTCAGTATCTTCCTTGCCTTCCTCGCCTACTTACTCAACTTAAACCTTGCAACAGCGATTGCTTTTATAAGTTAAATCCTTCAGACCTCTTGGTGGACAGCACAGTTGAAATACCAGGCCTAAAGGAACACGATCACTTTAAATAGAAACATTTCTTTTCTGACTGATGAATTCCATTTCATAAAAATATTTATCGATACCCGCAGATTTTACCGCTGAGTGAAATTCAGGAGGTTTGTCTTTGGGGCTCCTAATACCTCATGAAGGCCACTTCCATTGGCACATTCGAGGCACATTGCTCTTCCTGTGACACCAACCTATTGCAACAGCTGCCTTATGCCGGTTGTGTGTCACCCCAGAGAGCAAGCGAGCAGGCAGGGACTAGCAGATCCACCCCACCAGGCACAAAGGAAGAGCAGACACAACACTGAAGGCAGAGGAGATGCTGTCCACCTCATTCACTATCACACTGAATTACCTTAAAACTGTTCATGTGCTGACCCAAATGATGGGACTGCTGAGCTGTGCCACCAAGAGAGACGCGTTTGCCTAATGCACTTACACATCCCGCTCTGGTAAGACCTGGATGCCACAAAAGGATCCAGGAGCAGCCAGTGCCTGCTCCCATCTCCCTTTCTGCGCCTCCAGCACAGGTAAGCCCAGTCAGTCGCCAAGCTTTACATAACTAAGGAAGTTGGGTACCTAATTTCTCTTAGGCTATGGACAATTAATTCCCCTGTGGCTTTTCTAGAAAGAAAATCAGATCTAAACAAAGGATAAGTATAGACATTTAATTATTGTATGTTTTAAAAGTGATTTAGTTGATTATACCTCATAACAAGAGGAGGATGATGATATACTGGCATTTCAGCCTGGCCATGAGCTCATTGGGGAACAACATGAACAACAGATGTTATCTTGCTTTCCCCACAGTAAACCAGAACTTAATTGGAGTGAGGTCGTTTCAACATGTTAGAATAAAATTTGTGTGCAGAGTCAGACTTGTCATAGTTGTTTAGAAAACAAGCCTAATAATTGCCATACACAACAACTTTTTGCTTAGCTGCTGAAATATATCTGGGTGAAATTGTTCAAAGGGATAGCAAAACATGTAAATAAAGTAAAATAAGGTTGTTTTGACTTCAAAACAAAAGCCAGACAATCCTAAACCTTTTTCCTTTGAAACTACTTTTACCTTTCAAGTTATGTGCTGACATTAAATCTCGCTAAATTTTAAATTAAACACAAACATTAAGTCCCTCCCTGCCCTTTTCTCGAACCAAACTTCATAAAACATACCTGCAAGTCTTAGGTTGGTCCTAGTGGCTGGTTCCACAGGAAGACGTCCTGGAGTGCTGTGGCTGTGGTAAAATCTGGTAGTTTCTCCCAGTGAGACAACAAAACCTGATCCACGGCGTCTCAGTTGGAAACTGTTCCCACTCAGGTCTCCTTGGGCAACGCCACCAGTAAGATAATTCTGCAATTCGTCCACTTGTCCTCCTGCTGTCAAATATAAATGAAATGCAACAGAGAAGTAGCAAAAATCGAAGACTTTTCACTCTTTATGGCTTCCTTGAAGCCAGGCAGGTGGAGAGTCGCTGGGAGTGTGTGTCACCGTGGGGAGGGCAGCTCCCCTGGCTCGGTGCGATCGTCCCCGTGGGTGTGAGCAGGGAGTGGGCACCGTCCGTCCGCCCCTTGCCGCAGCACCAGCGCTTCCTTCCTCTCCCAGCTCTCCCAGCAAGCCTGGACACGGTGGCCGCACAGCTGCCAGCCCGACACCTGTAAATCTGGGGCGCTTTGCTGCCTGTTTTCCAGCCGTGCTGGTAAAATAATGGCAGTGCTCCTGTACGCATTTACATAAACCATTTGAAATTACCTGGTTTGTATTTCTCATTACGTGCCGTATGCTCCTCCGTGCAGTCGTCGGAAAGCTCTGAAGAGAAGAAAATGACCTCATCAGAAGCCAGGAGAGCTCGTGCTTGTAGTCTGAGTAAAGTTAAGGCAAACAAATCTTCCTCTGCGCATAAAATAGGGGGATTGCCACTAGGATTTTACAGGAAAAAAAAAATAAATAAATTTAAAAGATGTGGAAGTCCAGTCAGGAAGGCACAGAGATTACAGGGAAGCCCTGTGCCTTGCCCGAACAGCACCACGACCCCTTGTACAGCGTTGTGATGCCTCGGGGGGTAATCAACAGCCCAGCCGTGTGCCAAGAGGCAGGACACAGCCCTGCAACACCCTTGGTCTCAGTCACAAGCAGCTCCCGAGCCCCTCCCCGGCACTCACCTGAGGGCTGTGCGGCGGGTCGGGGTCCCGGGACAGGGTGTGCGCAGCACCGGCCCCGGCACGCGATGGCGGGTGGGCAGACATGAGGGCTGGCGCTGGGGCCTCACGTGGCCTCCCCTGACTCCCGGTGAGGGTGGCAGCGGTGGCTCCACGGAGCCCTCTGGCCACCGGTGGTCGTGCTCCAGGCGTGGCGGGAGGAGCTGTGTGTTTTCCGCGTCCCTGAGCTCTGGGGAAGGTGGCCGAGGGCTGATCCCAGCGGCACGGGGGTGAGGAGCTGCGCGGCCTCCCGGCCTGCCTCAGGCACCGATGGGCCTCGGCGGCCTGCACCGGCCGGGACCCCCACCCCGCTGCGGGCCCGGAGGCCCAGGCCGGCTTGTTTGGCCTCTCCGGGACGTGAGGGGGCGACCAGGGGATCCCTCTCTGAGGTGAAAGGCCCTGGGCTCGCGCAAAGCCCAGCGGGGATGCCATGATGGCGGTTCGGAGGCCCAGGCACGCTGCCCTCCTGCCCAGAGCGGCCCTGGGCTCAGGGAGGGAGGCGCAGGGGGGAAGGCCTGGGCAGTGGTTTTGGATCCCAGGAAGGGTCCCCGCTGTCGTCCCTGCGGCCGGCCCGCTGCCCCCGTCCCTGCGCCCCAGGGCTGCGGCGTCCTGCGAGGGAGCAGCCGGGTGCTGACAGGGAAGGGAAACCATCCATCACGCCTGTCTCCAGCGACCAGAGAGGCTGCTGAAAACACAAAGCCAGAGCCGCCTCTGGGTGACGGATGTGCTCGCTGAGGCACGACAGAGTGAACGACAGTTCAAAACCTTCCTCTGCTCTTCGCTCCGCACGCAAAGTCGCTGCGGGCTCCTGCGCGGGTCAGAGGCACAGCTGCCCCTCCGGGGAAAAGGGCTTTACACCACCCTGACCAGGCCCTAAGCCCAAAAACCAGCACGATCTCCGGCTGCGTTTGCAGGTGTTTGGGGTATGAAGGAGGAGGAGCAGCCTGTGCCGATGGCCAGGAGCCCGTCGGGCTGCGAGGAGCAGTGCTGGCCATTTGCTCCCAGGAGGTCCACGCTGCTTGGGCCAGCCCTCAGCCCCTGGGCACACCGAATTCCCCCAAACTCCCCACCGAGCTTATCTGCTCCCTATCAGACAGGAATCCTGATACCCAAGTCAGCTGAGGCAACAAAAACACTAGTATTTCCTAAGCAAACCTGCCCAACCTAGCATTTGCTTTCACCAAGACCAGGGGTCTCTCCAGTCTCGCTACACACCCCGCGATAGATTTCCACCTGAACCTCTGCCAGATGCAAAAGTTCATAGCTGGAAGTTAGATTTTTATCAAATTGGGTGTGCTTTTCCAGCAACGCACATCATAAGTGAGTGGGTGCAAATCCTCCACTTGTCATACGATCAAGTGTCATTCGCAGTGCACTGTCTGCTGGCTCTCGGAAAGCAACAGGGAGCAGCCTGGGCTGGATCCAGTCTCCAGTCCCTGGTTAGCCTGAGGGAATGCTGGTAAACTGGGGGGGAAGTGGGGGAGTGGGTGTATGTTTGTGTTTCTCTTGCCCTTTTGTTGCAATCAGGTTTGGTACCATTAATGGTCTCTTGAGTTCTGATCATAGGAAATACCAGCCATCAGGATAGACAGTCCTGAAAGACAAAGGTCCTGCAGATCCTTGGGTTGTCCACAGGCAGTTTCCCACATGCGAGCGGCATTTCACGTCCTCACTGCCCAGTGCCCATGTGCTCTGGCTCCAGCCTTGTACAGGCTGCTACACCCTCCCGGCCACTCGGGGTACCAATGTACTTTGATTATGGGTTTAACACGCTCTCTCTTCTGGCAAGAAGAAGAGGTACAAACAGTTTCCTTGTAATCCTCACTGCCTTTCTCAGAATAACCTGAAATCTAGCATCCCTCTGTTTGGTTTTGTTTGTCCCGTACCTGCAGTAAACTCACCCCTGCTCTCCTCTGAGCCCTTCTCATCCACCTCTGATGCAGTTTTCTGTTCCAGGGAGCTGCTCCTTCGCTAGCAGATGATGGATTCTGACCCAGCCACCCTTCAGCAGACAGCAACAAGGCAGTAGGAAAGGGGGAGAACAGACCTCTCCCGTGCGTGAGACAGAAAAAGGAAGCCCAGCTTAGCACCTAGCACACACCAGCTACACTGCTGTTTCCCACTACAGCTGCCCCCTGGTAGATAATTAACTAATTAGGCCTTTCTTATGCCCATCTCTTGCCTTTGGTCCTTAGTATTCTCACCTAAGGAAGCACCCCACTCCTGTGGCCTCCTGAGCTCCTTCTAAGCTTGCTCAGAGGTAACCCATCCTTTCAGTTGCTGGACTAGAATACAGTTCTGGGTTTGGCTTCATTTCAGTAAGATTTGTGTTACATCCTGGCATAAGAGTTCCTTTTCCTCAGCAAGCATTGCCTGTGGCTGAGCATGGCGCTTTGTCACCTGGAAATCTGTGTG
>VZSF01005552.1:52877-83770 GCA_013398295.1 Chionis minor | reverse complement strand
TTGATGAGGCCTTCTGCAGACAGTTGAGAGTTCCCTCACAGTCACAGGCCTTGGTCTTCATTGGGGACTTCAGCCACCCCAATATCTGCTGGGAAGGCTACATGGCCAGGCATATACAGTCCAGGAGGTTCCTCCAGTGTATTGATGATAACTTTTTGACTCGGGAGGTGGAAGTGCCAACAAGGAGAGGTGCACTACTGGGCTGCACAAACAAAGAGGGATTGGTGAAGGACATTAAGGTTGGTGGCAGCCTTGGCTGCAGTGACCACAAGAAAATAGAGTTCACAATTAGGTATAGTGGGCATAAAAAGACAGGTAGGGTTGCAACCTTTAATTTTAGGAGGGCTAACTTTGATCTCTTCAAGAAACTGCTTGGAGAAATCCCATGGGCTAGGGTTCTAGAGGGTAGGGGGGCTCAAGAGAGCTGGTTGATTTTCAAGTATCGTTTCCTCCAAGATTGGAAAGAGCAAGAAGTCTGACAGAGAAAGCAGGAGACCAGCATGGTTGAGCAGGGAGCTCCTGAAAAAGTTTGAGTGGAAGAAGGAAGTTTACAACAGGTGGAAGAAGGGACTGGCCACTTGGGAAGATTATAAGAATGCTGTCAGAGTATGCAGGGTCTAAACAAGGAAAGCTAAGACCTCCTTGGAATTAGATCTGTCAAGGGATGTCAAGATCAACAGGAAGGGTTTATTTAAGTACATTGGAGGCAATAGGAAAACTAGAGAGAATGTGGGCCCTCTGCTGAGTGAGATGGGTACCATGGTGACAGATGATGCAGAGAAGGCAGAGTTACTGAATGCCTTATTTGCTTCAGTCTTCACCACTCAGGCCAGCCCTCAGGACCCCAAGACTTTACAGGTAACAGAGAAAGTCTGGAGCAAGGAAGACTCTCCCTTGATTGAGGCGGATCAAGTTAGAGACCAACATAGTCAACTGGATATCCACAAGTCCATGGGTCCTGATGGGATGCACTCCTGAGGGCTCAGGGAGCTGGCAGAAGTCACTGCTGGTCCACTCTCCATCATCTTTGAAAGGTCCTGGAGAACAGGTGAGGTGCCTGAGGACTGCAGGAAAGCCAATGTCAGTGCAGTCTTCAAAAAGGGCAAGAAGGAAGACCCAGGAAACTACAGGCCAGTTAGCCTCACCTCCGTCCCTGGAAAGATGATGGAACAGCTCATTCTGGACGTCATCTCCAAGCATCTGGAGGAAAAGAAGATTATCAGAAGTAGTCAACATGGATTCACCAAGGGGAAGTCATGTGCAACTAATCTGATAGCCTTCTACAATGGCATGACTGGATGGATAGATGAGGGGAGAGCAGTGGATGTTGTTTACCTTGACTTCAGCAAGGCTTTTGACACTGTCTCCCACAGCATCCTTGTAGGTAATCTTAGGAAACGTGGGTTAGATGAATGGAAAGTGGGATGGTTGGAAAACTGGCTGGCAGGTAGGGCTCAGAGGGTTGTGATCAGTGAGGCAGAGTCTAGTTGGAGGTCTGTGACTAGTGGTGTTCCTCAGGGGTCAGTACTGGGTCCAGTCCTGTTCAATGCATTCATCAATGACTTGGATGAAGGTATGGAATGTACCATCAGCGAGTTTGCTGATGACACACAACTGGGAGGGGTGGCTGACACACCAGGAGGCTGTGCTGCCATTCAGCGCGACCTGGACAGGCTGGAGAGTTGGGCAGAGAGAAACCTTATGAAATTCAACAAAGGCAAGTGCAGGGTCCTGCACCTGGGGAGGAATAACCCCATGCAGCAGTACAGGTTAGGGGCTGACCTGCTGAAAAGCAGCTCTGTGGAAAGGGGCCTGGGAGTGCTGGTGGACAACAGGATGACCATGAGCCAGCAATGTGCCCCTGTGGCCAAGAAGGCCAATGGCATCCTGGGGTGCATCAAGAAGAGTGTGGCCAGCAGGTGGAGGGAGGTCATCCTCCCCATCTCCTCTGCCCTGGTGAGGCCACATCTGGAGTACCGTGCCCGGTTCTGGGCTCCCTGGTTTAAGAAGGACAGAGATCTGCTGGAGAGGGTACAGGAAAGGGCTACAAAGATGATTAGGGGGCTGGAATGGCTTTCTTACAAGGAAAGCCTGAGGGACTTGAGTCTTTTTGAGAGAAAGAGAAGACTGAGGGGCATCATATCTATATCATATCTATCTTCTATATCAATGCTTATAAATACTTAAAGGGAGGTGCCAAGAGGAGGGGGTTAGTCTTTTTTCAGTGGTGCCCAGTGACAGGACAAGAGGTAATGGGTACAAACTTGAATATAGGAAGTTTCATCTGAACATGATTAGGAAATTCTTTCCTTTGCGGGTGGCAGAGCACTGGAACAGGCTGCCCAGAAAGGTGGTGAAGTCTCTGACTCTGGAGACATTCAAAACCCACCTGGACGCCATCCTGTGCTACCTGCTGTAGGTGAACCTTCTCTAACAGGGGGGCTGGACCAGATGATCACCAGGGGTCCCTTCCAACCCCTAACATTCTATGATTCTATGAATCAATGTATAGAAGTGGAAATTTTTGAAACTAAGGTGATCTCCCATTTTGGGATGAGCGCCCTATTTCTGCACATTAATGGAATAAACTTGGAAATACCTCTGCTCTGTGTGTTACTGGCTTGCACACTGGCTAAAGAACCTGGATTTGGGACAACAGTCTGAGATCCAGCAGAACATGACAGAGACTGAGCAGAGCTGCCCTCCCACACAAATCAAATACCAACAAATAAAGTCACCTACAAGCACAATTGCATGGCACCCCTTGAACTCTTTTCCAAGAGAACTGTGTGCTTAGAACCGTTAGCTTTTGAATGAGGTATAAAACCAGGTCTTGGTTAAAGCTCAAAAGGACCCAAATAACTTTGCAACTACTGTCTTCATTTCAAAATTGACACAGGAACTCAAGTCTTACAAAATTCA
Organism: Chionis minor; assembly: GCA_013398295.1. Classification (NCBI taxonomy): domain Eukaryota; kingdom Metazoa; phylum Chordata; class Aves; order Charadriiformes; family Chionidae; genus Chionis; species Chionis minor. Next base: position 80,848 of record VZSF01005552.1, on the reverse strand, counting down.
CTGTAGGCATTTCTGGAAGAGTTACCTTTTGATCAGTTAGTCTTATCAAAATGCATATGGCCAAATGTATTTCCAAAAGTAATTCAATATATAAAAAGAAAATCCCTCTAATCCTACCTGAGAAATTTGCAGTACCCACAATTTTGGCAGGGAAGACTAATGACTCCTGTTGCACAGACACTTTAAACATACTTCATGGATCTTCTTGAAAGCAAATGTTCAGGTGGACAATGGGAGTTTAAGACAAAGTTGGTCAGTCCCTTAAATGACGCTAATTCTCCACTATTCCAGGGAGTTCAGTCGAGTTTTGACAATGTTCAACAACTAGCATTTTTTTAAATTACATTGTATTCCTTTCCTTTTCTTTTTGTTAATGAAGTAATTTTAAAAAAATCTCCTCGGTTTGAAAATTTTGTGGAAGAGAGTACAAAACAGAATCAAGGAAAACAAAACAAAGCTTGTAATATGTAGGTAGCCCTCATGTTGGAACAAGTTTGAGAAGAGAGGGAGGAGTTTGCCCCCCAGCCTCTGCCAGACTCGTGGGCTGGGATTATTTTTTTTTTTTTTTGGCTTGATTGCATTATGTGGTGCATGGCAGGCTTTTGTAAGTCATTCAAGAATTTTGTCCAACAAATTCCTCCTACTTTTATCTTTCTTACTATCCTCCTATGGATCATTAAAATTCTAGTTATGGTCTCCTGGTCTCATCGGCATCTTTCTGCTTACTGTCTGCTTACCCTCTAGTCACTACTAGAACATACTATTTGTTTTTACACATAGTAAAGAAAAGAGTAGCTAGAAAATAAGTGTCATTAGACACCTCTGAAGCAGTTTCAATGTGCAACTTTGGCAGGAGTCTCTCTTGCATGGGTTTACACTCCATTACTGGCTTTGAAGTTCTCCCAGGAGTTTGGACATCAATAAGAAAACCTAGAAAATAAACCGACCCCTGCTTCCTCAGACCTGTGGCTTCTGCACTCAGAAGCCAGCATGCAAAGTGTCATTTCTATGAATGAGTCTCTGCGTGTTCCTGGATATACTTCATTTAAAAAATAATGTCATGCTTCACCAGCATTGTATCTACATGTGCTGAGGTCCTGTTTGGTCTTGACTGTTTACCTTTATGGGAACTCTTGCAGGGAAGGAATGTTTGTTTACCATTTTCTGCGTCTGGTGCCTATAAATTTATTCTTGAGCCAGTAAAAAAAATTATTTAACTCAGGGAAGTGTTCTGGTAAGCTTGAAGGAAAGACCCTACTGCTTCGTCATAAACAGCTGTTAGCTTTTATGCTTAAAAAACCCACTTATTTCTGTGCATGCCAAAGGCTAGGAAAATCATCCCCAAACTCAAATCATTTGGGAACCAGGCTGCACAACAGTGCTGTCACATTCATCCTAATTGCTGATTCCTTTTCAACTTTGATCATCTTGTATGGAAAACAAATAAGGCAATGTTAGAAAATCCATAACAATTTATTGTCGCTTAGACAGTTATTCTCTCACTTGATGACTACTCCCCACCCAGGAAGAGGAATCAAGAAGGAAACAAGGAAACCCAGGGGTTGAAAGATAAACAAATTTAATAGCATAGAACTAGATAATTAACAGTACTAACACTAAAGAATCCATATTGATCCCAATACCTATATATACTATACAAGTATATACTGAACCTGGCAAGCTTGAAAACACTTAGACCTTGAAGCCCACACATCATAGCTGGCTATAAGGTAAATATCTTCACAAATTCAGACCAGAGTCTTCCATAAATACAGCTTTCCCAAGCATTAGGAAAGAAATTAGTCCTGTGCTGCTCAAAGCAGGACAGGCAAGAAGAACATTCACAATATGTCCTATTTCCTCTAGTGTCACTAAGACACTGATGTGACTAAGATTGTGTTAGTAGTTATGACAAAGGTGGTCAGCACACCCAATCTTGAGCATGGTCCTAATTCTGAGCTTCATTTTTCCTCACTTCTTTAGCATCCATTCATCTCAGTTCAACTTTCACTTGAAAAATCGCAGTGGTTTCAAAGATTTTAATCATGGCCAAGAGACTTTAAGAGCATATTAGCCTCAGTTTTCAGTCTGCATTATATTGTAAGATTAAGATCTACAGTTTTGTTTTGCTCTCTTAAGCACTCTGCTCCTGCTCTGTTTGTTCTTTGGTTCATGGCTGGATACTTCTTTTCTCTATTTAGTAGAGCACAGGGCCATGAAAACAGCATCAGCCATCTCTCATATTGTCTGTCCTTTCACCCCTAGACGACCTTGATATTATTTATATTCTGGTTAGTGAATGAAATTTTTTTTCAGCTCTTCTATTCCATCATTTTTCTGAAATGAAGAGTGTTGCTTATGCAAAATACCTTCAGCAATGTTTTCAGGACAATGCACCAGAAAACTCCTCCAAACTTGAATATTGTTTTCAACTTTGTTAAGTTATGGTAAAAGGCTGATGTCCATACACACTAAGGAGCACAGGGGCACAAGGTGGGGGAGGGAGGGATGGGATGAACCCCAGTAGCCTAGACCCTGACCTGGCTGTGCTGGGAGACCATCTGCCTCATGGGCTGGGTAGTGCCCATTGCCTTGAGTCACTGCTCCCCAAGTAGTCTCACAGATGGAGGGGTATCACTGCCTTAGGGACATGGGGTGCATTAGGGGATGCAGGGGAAGAGCTTTTGGGGATTGCATGAGATCTATGGAATGTTTAGAAGAGGAATTAAAGGCTGTGAGCTTGCTGTACTTCTGTAAGGCATGGAAGGTATTTCTAAAATTATATTCTTGCCTTATTTTCAAATGGAAGCACAGTGCAATAGGAAGAAAGGGAGAAAGAGGTTTGCTTTTGAAGAGCTAAGGGTTTCTCAGATAACAAGCACTTTCATTATATTTGCATCTGTGTAGGCAATTGTGTGAAGACTGCAGTCTGTTGCTAGAACCAAGATCACATTTCTCAGCCTGCCAAGCTCTAAATATGAGAAACACCACATATCACAAGGACTCAGAAAAATGAAAACAAGAGATTGTACATCCACAAAGCTGAAAAGGGTGGGAAAGGGGAGGAACTGAATTTGCATGTTGTCAACACAGGGTACTGTTCCCTGACCTGTGTTTCAAGATAAAGCTATCGCCCTGCAAATATTTCACAGTAATAAAAGGGAGCAAATGACATCTCTGAGGGGTCAGAAATAAATCTATATTGGAAATAAGGGAGTACTGGGAGATACGGCTGGGATATACCAAATCACAGATATATATAGTAAAAATTCTGACAGAATGCTTGCACTGGATATGTACACTGGTGTTATAACAGCTGACAATTTGAAAGCCTTGGTAGCAATGGAGCTATTTATTGTTGATAACAGCATGGGAAAATGTAGCTTTTGTCCATGCCAAATGGCTCCTTTTACAAAGCAAGATATTTATGGTCAAAAAATACTGCCTGGAGACAGTATATGCACACATACACAAACACAGAGGCACCGATACATGTGCGTGTGATTGCCACATTGATGAAAGTCTTGCAGAATTTAAAGAAGGGGCATCCAGCAACAGTTTAAAAAAATGACGGCATTCTGTATGGGTTTTGGTAGCTGTTTGACAGAGTGCTGTATCAGGACTGAAATTTTTCAGAAAAGGTCAGGAGACAATACTAAAAATAATTCTTTATTCCATCTGGAATCTTATCACTTCCATTTCCTGACTATATAACCTTTTCTAGATGAGTATATTGTAACTTGCACAAAACTGCAGTTTGAAAATCGACATTTTTATGTTTTCTAACCTGTTTGACTTGCTCACCATTTCATAGAAATTGCAGAAGGAACACAACAGGGTTTAGAAGAAAATGGGCAGTGAGTGAGGGAGGCTTTGAAGCATCTCTTCCCTCCCTCAATCCTCTGTAACTGTGACTAGCTCCCACTCCCAGGTGAAGACCGGCACAGAATGAAAGCTTCTCAGAGTCAGTGAAGCCCAGGACACCGCCATGTGAGTAGGGTACCAGGATGTCTGGTAGCAGCTCTTTTTTGCAGCTGCATACTCTGCATTGGAAAGTGGCACTAGTCCGACTACCACCAAGCGAATGTCTTAAGTTTGATCATATTAATAAAAGAGGCAGAACTGTGACTGGAATAAACTGCATGTCTGAGTTGTTCACCCTGCAGATCCTTCTCATGATAATGAGTGAGAAGAACTTGAGTTTTATTACCTCTGTTCTTCTGACGTAAAAATTCCTCTCTGCAGGCAACACCTCTGAGCAGCTGACAGTCTATTAGGGGAATTTATCGTGAGTTTGCACTTCTCTTTTGAGAAGCAACATTTAAATATTATTTTTTATTTATTTATTTAGATTCAGCCTACATTATTTACATACATGACGTATGTAAAACAAACACAAAATACAGCCTCGCAGCCAATTTTCTTCAGTGTCAGGTCCCATGCATTTCATAAAGTTCAGTATCACAGAGAGAAATGGCAGAGCATTTCATACATCATTGCCTAGATGGGGACAGGTTAGGAGGCTGAGAGGTAATAACAGCTGCTTTCAGCTATCAAGTTAGCTCAGGCTATGATGCAAATAACTGTTACTGCCATTATCTTTGAAGCCAGATATTTGGTGTCCCTGTGAGAAAAGGCAGAATATCACTACTACTTCTAAAAAGACATTTTTTCCACATTGTTGTAACTTGGCGAATAATGATGTAACTAGGGACTGAGTTGAAGTATGGAGGGGGAAAAAGCATTTCTATAAATGGCAGAAAGGATTAATAGAATTCATCTCCTATTTATCAGTAGTCTCCTGTTGTCAGGATGTGCAAAAAGAACACATAAATGGAAACAAATTGCAAATTATTACAGCAATATTCTGTCAGGTGAACCTGATATGAAGACTCATAAATAAATAACCTGGCACATTTATAAAAGAAACTGCCAAAACAAACTAACAAATATCTTTGAAGGCAGTTTGCAGCTGTTTTATTGCACTGACAAATGTGTGAAAAAGAAATTAGGCAGATATTCAAAGTTTCCTGAAGGGCTGAGTTTTCTTTAAACATGTTACCAGAGCTGAGGAAAAAAGGACAGCACATTTATAGCAATGAGGATGGAAGTGGACATGTTCAGCTGAAGTTGGAGAAAATGGGAAGGCAAAAGAAACAAACAAACAAAGCCCCCAAACTCCTTACCTCCACCAAGTGTCCACACGCATTTAAACATTAATTAAAACCTTTGGAAATGTCCATACTTATCAAGTCAGACCCATATTTATGAGAATGGTGGCTACTCCTGGTTTATCAGCCACCACCTGCATGGAAGGGACAATGGTCAACATGACTGGAGCATGGGCATGTTTACTCCCCTTGGTGCACCCTTTTCACACCAACACAGTGTGGCTCTGGAAATACCCAGCCAGTCCCTGGCACATGAGCAAAACAACTAGAAACCTCTTGGTAACACAGATTTCAAGTTAGCAACGTGGTACTGGAAGGGACAGTCTTGCTATCCCAGAAAACTTCGTTATCATACAATACCCTTCCTAAATTAACAAAACTCTGCCACAGAATTATTTACTGTGCTTCTTCATGCCATTACTGCATTTTTTTCATTAATGAAAATAACAAGATCAATCCTAATGCTCTGTTTTGAAAAGTTCTCATAACACCATAGCTCTTGCTATACCTACCACAAGACTGTTGTACCATTCTTCATCATCTTCATCCTAACCAATAATTTCAGAATGTGACATTGTATCAAATACTTTGCTGAAGTCAATATACTTACTTCATTTCCTGAGTCCAAAAGTGAAACAAATCAGAGAAATGTAATACCCAATATTTTGCCAAAAGCATTTTACCTTTCTTGACCAAGGCAAGGAATGATTTCATTAAGTGTTTGAATTGAGAGAGATTTAATACCCATGCCCTCTTTGGGTCTTTCTTATCCATTATCCTGAATAGTTTTCAGTTGAAATTACCCATTTTTTTAATCTCTCATTTTCATTTACGGCTTGTGGGTGATTTCTTTGCTAGAAATGGACACCCTGTGAACACTCCAAGTACGGAAGGCCTGTATATAGATATGAAAGACCTTTATTATTAGTTATACACACCTTGTGTGTCTTTTCAGAGCCTAGCTAGAGAGCCATGTTGTCACACGGAGCTGATTGCTTGACCACAACATTCGCTTGGACTAATTTGCAGCTCTTCCTAGCCTTGATGCTCCCACGGCTTTCTGCTGACCAAGGCAGTGATATTTTAATTAGTCAAGGTCGTCTCTGGCTGTTTTCTGCAGCTGGGCATGGGGCACCTGCTGGATTGACTCTCCCCCAGCCCCGCTCCACTGTTCCCACAGTTAGATAGTAGCAGTATCGTATAATTAGGCAGTAGCTGCTTCTGGTTTTGGAATGTACAAAAAGATACAAAGAGCGTAGTATTTTAGTCAATAATAAACGGGCTTGGGGCAGGTGTGGGGGGTGTGAACATAATGTTTATCCAATGATTTATTACATGTATAACTCGTAAGACCAATCAGAAGTTTGTTGGCGCGTGATACGGAACTATGACGCTTATAAAAGCTGAACTATCCGGACAACAAAGGGGGCATTAACCTGATCACATTGGTCTGCGTGTTATTGTCCGAGCCTTCCGCGTCAACAACGGCTTATACCATTTTTTTCTGCAGTTGGACCAAAGTGTGCAATTCCAGCTGGAGTGATGACAAAAACAGCCAAGGCATTTTAGATCAGAGTTTAAGCTGATCTAAACAGTTTATAAATCTGGTTTTGAACATTGCCATGAGATCTTCTCATACTGGACATGATCAAGCATAGAAATAAATTTGAACCTTTCTGTTGAACTTAGAGACCTATGGAGTAGGCTTTGCAAGTCCTCCCATTAACCAGAAATAACTCATAACGTTCTAAAGAAAGAAGTTTACAGTTTTAATACTCTTAATACTCTTGAAAATCTTTTGAATAGCATGGGAAAAGAAGTAAAACAAAAAAAAAAATCCAGCCTTATATCCTTCAGTAAATTTGAGTTCACATTTTCACCAAGATGTCCTGCAGCTCACAGTCAGGACTGACCAGCCAGTAACTGTGTTTTTATTTTTGTTAAATTCTTAAATGTCTATTAAGACTACAGTTATGACCTTAGATATGCTCCAACATTAAGCATTGCTTGTCACTTAAGCATAGATGATTCTGAGTGTGCCAGAAGTGCATGTGATCCTAAAAGTTAAACATTTGAGTGCATTGCTGCGCTGAAATCATATTGAAGTCAGGATGTCTCCCACCATCTAATTGTGAAAAGTCAGCAGAGCATTATTTCTATGAAATTATTAATGTATGAGTGATAAACTTTGAATTTGCGTAGCAAAAATCAATTTACAGTGACATCTGCCTTATGAAATAAGTTTACCACATCTTCATTTCAAACAACGAGGTTTCTCTGGAGTGGTTTTATGAAAAAAAATATAGGCATTTGGTTCTTGTTGTCCCCACAAAGTTTCCCCTCCCTTTCCGTTGAGCACAGTAGATGTGGAGCTTGGGTCATTATGCAGCTCCCAGTTAAGTGCAACATAACCCTGTGCTTGTACTTTTTCTCTAGTAGTCTGTTACCTCTAAGGAAGAGACATTACACACAAATAACATGGACTTCAAGTTATCTGGCAATCAAAATATAAGGAATATAATCAGTACTGTCCATTGCCTGAGCCTTTTCCTTGAAAGTTGCTTTTTGCCTAATTTGTTTTTCCTCTCATGTCTCAGAAAGAACTAGGTAATTATTCTGTTTAATTGGTCATATTCCACTGGATTTTAAAAGTTTAACATTTTCATGGCCTATGAAAGGGTAGTTAGTATACATGTATGAGGTCAGTAGAATAGGGACAGACACAATTGAGAAAGTCTCTATGAGAGCTGTGAGTCTAAATACCGAATATCCACTGGGTACAGTGTCTGCTTACCAACTGCAATTTATGCCTAACTTTTAATAATATGGTAAGGGAAAGCTTCTGGGAACCTGTGACTACACTGTACGAAGACGAACACTACAGACAGCAGCCATTTAATTTTCTTGTAACTTCCCCCCCCCCCCGTTTCTTCAGCCAATTGTTGGTCCTTTTTGACCACCGTCAACTAACTTCCATCTCTCCTTCCTTAAATTGGAGTGGTTATTGCTTCAATGAGCAACATCATCAATTCACAGTACATCTTGGGGCTGATGCACTGTGTACTGTAAATGCCCCAATAATCTCAAATACCAAATTGAAAATTGCAGAAATTAGATGGCTGAAGAAAGAAACCCGCAAGTTTCAAAGTCTGTGCTACTGTAAAGAAGTGTCAGTGTTTTTGCAGAATGGCCTTGGCTTTGTCAAAACTCATTTTCTCTCAGTTACCTGATTTCAGTTTCATCATGTGTGATGACTAGTTTCAACATTTCAAAAGAAACCAAAAAAAAAATCACAGGTTTTTACTGCAACACCCACACGATAATTTATTTGTCAGACATTCCAATGGCTGTCAAAAAAAAAAAAAAGAGAGAGAGATCACAAAACAGTCATTACTTTAATAGCTTATTTAGGGAGTTACTGAAAACTAGAATAAAAGCCATAGTGGGGAACCTTATGTACTCCGTTAATTTGAGCATCTGAAAGTCTGACTATTGTGATGGAGTTTTTCCTTATGGAGGCAGTCCTAGGACAGCCTTTCCTTATGGGTGGTGCATGAAGAATATGAAGGCCATAGGACTGGAAAGGAGTACAGTAAGTTGTGGTGTGCATAGGTAGCAAACATTGTTATATCAGTTATTTGAATCCTCATAGTCTTAGTGTCATGGAAAATAGGTACTCTGGTCTGTTGTATCTTTCCTTCCCCTGCTGAAGCGCAGCATTCACATCTGCAGTTGTGTATCTTTGGATTCAGAGCAATTCCTGAATACATATAATTCAGAACCCTTTATTCCTTGCATTTTTGCCTCCCTCCCTGCCATCACCTTAACATTCCTGTTATTAATGATTTTGCAGAATCAAACCTTACACATTCAGAAATGATGTGAAACGTGCAGGGAGGAATTATTCAAAGTCCTCTGTTGGTTGTTTTATTACCCAGGGCAGAATAGCTGAGGACTCCAGAGCTGCAAATTCCTGGAGTATTTCTAAAATAAAGATGAGTTTTGACTGCCCTTTGCCATTGTTGATGCTCGTATTGATCTTAAGTCTCTGGCATGTATTTGTGATTGAAAAGTGTCTCCTAAAACTGCAGCTAGAACAGGAAGAGTCTATAAAATCCTTTACAAAAAAAAAAAAAAAAAAACCACAAAAAAAAAAAAAAAAAAAACCAAAAAAAACCCCAAACACCAAACCATGAAGTTTTCTCACTGATTTTAGTGAGATAATTTTGACACCCACTGATACAGTAGGTTATGTTGTTACATTAACTAAAAAAGCATGAACAAATTTAAAGTTTTGCTTAGTTCTTTTCAGGGTATCTCCAAACAATTCACAGAGCAGAAAGGGAAATGATTAGTTCAATGACTATGGGCAGAAGGCAAATTCGTCTGCTTTTTTGATTGTCAACGTCTGCTGACATTACCAGTTGTTGCACCAAAGGCAGAAAAAGTGTGAAGGTTGGAAAGTAGTTTAAATGTTGCATCTGATTGACAAAGACAAATCTCTAGTTTGCTGTACTTTGGTGTCAGCCCTGTGCAGAGGCTCAGATCCTGGACGTTAACTCTTACGAGGGCAGATTATACCAAGATTAGAATCACAGAATCATAGAATTGTTTAGGTTGGAAAAGACCTTTGAGATCATCAAGTCCAACTGTTAACTTAGCACTGCCAAGTTACCACTAAACCACATCCCTCAGCACAGATCTACAGGTCTTTTAAATACCTCCAGGGCTGGTGACTCAACCACTTCCCTAGGCAGCCTGATCCAATGTTTGTTAAAGCTTTCCATGAAGAAGTTTTTCCTAATATCCAATCTAAACCTCCCCTGGCACAACTTGAGGCCATTTCCTCTTGTCCTATGGCTTGTTACTTGGGAGAAGAGACCAACCCCCATCCTACTGCAAACTCCTTTCAGGTATTTGTAGAGAGCAATAAAGTCTTCCCTCAGCCTCCTTTTCTCCAGAATAAACAGCCCCAGTTCCCTCAGCTGCTCCTTATGACTTGTTCTCTAGACTTGTTCTCTAGACCCTTCACCAGCTTCGTTGCCCTTCTCTGGAATCAGTCCATCACCTCAATGTCTTTCCTGCAGTGAGGAGCCCAAAACCAAACACAGTATTTGAGGTGCGGCCTCGCCACTGAGGAATACTGAGGGACAATTACTTCCCCAGTCCTGCTGGCCACACTATTTCTGATTGTGTGAGATATATCAAGATTGTGCTATATCTTAATCATACATATGTATTTTAGCCATTATACATACAAGCATACAATACACATACATAGATGCTTTTATACATGTAAGTGGTAATGTTCATCATTGAACATACCTAGTATTCAGGCATAAGGAGGATTGATTTGAAGGTTTACTCATTGCCGTTTCAGACGTTACAGTATTTGTTCTTTTTTGAACTAGAAGACAGATGCCCTTTAGCCAGTTAACCTGTAATTTATAAAAATTTAAGAAACTGCCTGTCTCTAGTCCAGTAAAAGCTATGATTTTCTATGCTTATGTAAGCAGTTACATTTTCATTTACATATGTCGTCATCGTTGTTGTTGTTATTATTGTTAATATTTCCATGTGGGTACCACCTCGTACCCCAAAGGAGAGTAGGGGTTCATAGATTCATCATGTATGGATTTTACCAACCCAAAATAAGAGATACCTAACCAAAGGCTTTAAAAGTTGTATAGAAACAAAATAGATGCTACTAGAGGAAAAAGAGAAGCTATTTCCCTTAGTGTAAATGAAGGTCACTGGTAGAGGTAGAATTTGTCTCTAGGGCTGATGCTTCATGCAACTGCAGAGCTTCTGAATTTCCCTAAATCTTTTGCAGTTCCTTTAAATAGCACATTGTACATATTACATAGAAAGGAAATATGCAGGTAACTTGAAAGTGTAAATTCAAGAGGCAAGGTGGAGTAGTTCCTCATAGACCCCATCTGTTTCTAAATGATGACTCTGACAGCTGAACAAGTGCATGATGACAATTATTTTTCATTTTATTCAGTTGAGTAGAAAGCTGCTGTGCATGGACTCATCACTGCTGGTACTTACACCATTAACAAGATGTATTCTCCTACTTGGTTGTTTTTTACGCAGATAGCTACTAACTGTAACAACTGGGCTGCTATTAAAGTATATCAAATAGCTCACAATTTCTTTGCTTTGAACCAAACACCTTTTTTCCCCCCTCTCTGACTTAACAGGAAAATTGGAAAATGTTTAAGCAAGTGAAGTTAATAGAGCCCCATTTGGTACTCACATCATATATTAACATATCAAACACAGTTTAACATTCAAAATATCTCCTGTCTGGCAGCCAGGAAATTATGCCATAATGTTAACGTACATGCCCTTATTAAATTTTGCCTTGATAATAGACAATCTGTTATAATGTAAGGAGAACAGCAATATATCACAGTTATTGCAACGCAGACTAGCACTGCAAAGATAAAATCTCAAATATACATACTTACACAGTTACTATATGAATGTCTTTATTTCTAATATCTTTATTGAATAACCTTATTTATCCTGCAAACAAACCAAGGACTCAATAAACCCTTACAAGCAGGGAGAGCAGGCACTTGGGGAAAGTGGAGGAGGGGGAAGGGGAAGAACAATAAGGAATAAGCACCATGTGCATGAGCAGAGTAAAATAGTGTAACATCACATGAAATCTGGGGGAAATCCTGTCTCCCTTCTGCCTGTAGTCATCTCTTCCCACAGCTACCTCACAGATGCTTGGACGTGGTGAGGCAGACCAGTTCACTAACCTGATTGAAATTTAGCTCTGGAGGGGAAATAAATTGCATTCTGCCAACTCATGTGTCTTACTAATCTGCATCATTATCTTAACCACCCCAGGGAAACAAGAGAGAGGACACACCTAAAGGGGCAGCGTGCAGAAGAAAGAAGGCAAAGCTGCCCACACATAGCAATGCAGAATCCATCAGCTGAAGCTGGTTGTGAAACTCCACTGTAAGGAAATGCAGTAAGTTTCAGGAAAATCCTCAACAAAATCAGTTGAAACTTGAAATTCAAGTTTTGTACATTTAGTAGTTTAAAACAGTAAAAACAAATGTGCTCATTTCCTAGAATTCATTGTTCAACTTTATTTTGCATTTCAAAGCAAAATATTTATTTATTTATATTGAATTGAGACTGTCTATAAATCCCACTCTGAGAAGCTTTACTACATTGCTACTTCTGCAGTTCCTGGAGTCCCCTATGAGACGAAAACATTACAAATTAGCAGCCATGCTGGCTGTGCTCTCTGTGGCTCTCTGGAGCCACAGCTTCTGGGCGCTTTGGAGTCATATCCTCCCTCAGATGGCAGTGCTGCCAGGAAGCTGCACGGTTTGGAAGCAGAATTTCCCAGCAAGGAACTTGTACACATCTTATATATAAACAAACGTTCTCAGAGAGTTACACAGCAATCTGAGGAAGAAGAATTGAACCATTTCGAAAGAGGGAGAAAAAGAAACAGTTTCAACATATGAACAAAACCGGGCAGTCTCTAACAAGCTTTCACGCTTGAAGTTCAATTTGTCTTGCTCTTAAGAAATTAAAATAAATTTGACATTTCCCTATTAAAAAAAAAAAAAGAAAGAGAATTGTCCATTTGAATACAGAGATCAGTAAAAAGGGCCACTAGAAAAATGGGGAAGAAGAAAGTTTAGAGAAAAGGCACAACTCCTGATTGCTCGGGTTTATGTGCCTCATCTGTTCAGTTTACTCCAGGCACACCAGGGAGGCTGTGGCCCTTGCTAACCAGCCAACACTGCACAATGCAAGGCTAAGAAAGACAAAGCCAAACAGAAAATTTGTGGTTTAAGATATTTATTTTATTATTAAGAACTATATGATTAAATTGAGGAAGAAGAAATATAATATAATGTATTATAATGTATAATGTATACATAACATAACATAACATAACATAACATAACATAACATAACATAACATAATATAATATAATATAATGAACTACTGACCCTTGTCCTCCTGGACCCTTGTTCCTCTCTCCCCCTGGTCTTGGGTCACTATTGTCACCTTCTTTGTCCCCATCCATTCCTGCTGCCATGAGATATCCAAGCATCAACCTGCTTGTCTTTGCTATGTGTTGATCTTACAGAAATCCAACATGTCAGGTAGCGCCCGTCAACGTGAAGTCAGCTGCACCATGCTCCTTCTGAGTTGGGCAACAGTGACCTGGATCATCCTGTACCTCGAATGGTGACCTGTGCCTGGATTCCTGGAAGCTTCCTTCTGAGCTCCACTAGGTTGGTGTGGCCTTGTGTTTGTTTCAGCCTTGGTTTCCTTTGTTCAGATTTAAGCCTTCCAAATTGGAAAATACCTCTTACTGCATGCTTGTACCCTCTGCAGCACATAGGACCTGATGTGAGGCAGACCCACTACACTGTTGCAAGTCTATATATGAAAAAATCCTTTATTTCTCAGTTTAATTATTTTATTTCTTTCCCTCTGCCTAAAAGCAAACCAACAACAGTAACACCACCATAAACAACAAAAACAAGTAGTTAGGTTACGGTCAAATAGCGCATGGAGTCATTCTGCCTCCCTGGATACTTGGTGCCGCCATGCTATGTGCTTGTCAGCCTCCTGCCTTGCACTGTCTTTTAATTAGCTTGTCCAGTTGTTTACAGTCTACCTTCTGCACACACTAACTTTGGCTTTCTTTTAAAAATAAGCTTTGCTGCTGGATTTTCAACTTCTGGCCTCCTTGGTCTGTTCCCTGAACCCACAAAAGTCAACAGAATTAAAGCTTCCCACTGAATTCACTGGAGCTTTAGATCTTTCTGTTGTGGCTAATTAATCTTGTTCATTAGTCACTCCCCAGGTCCCATTCCCTCTTTCTCATCACTTCATGCTAGTGCACATTATTCTTGTCTTTTAAACATTAATTGTTGCTCTGCATGCCCTTCCTGTAATGTATTAAAATTAAATCCCCCCAGATATCCACCTTCCTTCTTTTGCCAATGCTTCAGAGACTGGGGAGTCAGAATGTGGCAGGTGCAATACAAGCCAATTAAAAAGCAAATTTGTGCTAACTGATGGGTAATCTTCAGTGGAAATCACAAGCGACATTATTGGATGCCTGGGGAAATTTTCGTTAAGCAAATTCTTCTACTGCTGGCACAGGTCTGACACCTCTGAATGTTGCAGCTGCTGCAAGGTAAGTTTTCTATACTCTCACCTTTGGATTTTTCCCTGTTGCCTGCTGACTTTGTTGTATATACTACTAACTGTCTTCCTTTTTTTCTAAACAAGGACAAAGGAAGCCAGGGGTAAAGTGAGTCAAACCAGCCATTAGTCTGTTTTTTATTACTTTCATAACTACCAGAATTACAAAAAAAACCCCAAACAAAAGCAACAACAAAAACCCACCAAAACAAAGCAAACCCCAAACCACACCTCTTTTATATTTTTCCTTATTTAATAGATATTATTAGATTTAGTATTATTATTGTTAATATTAATTTTTTTTCAAAGCACTGTCACCTATAATCAGTATCAGTCTCAGTTCGGAATCAGAGTTCAATCTCTATCAGAATCTCTCCCTATAAGAGAAAAAGCAATGTATTTCGAAAAATCACTGCTAAATTGAAAATCTCACGGTTTACGTGCACAGGTCAGACAAAGGATGGGAGAGAAGAAGGCAAGGTGAAGTGAAACCAGGGACACACAGCAGCAGATGGGAATGTCCTGTTCTCCATCCATGGCATTGCCAGTTAGGAGACGCTGCCTCCTTTTTGTTTGTTTTGCAGATTATTTTTAAAATGTTATCGGTTCCCTTAAAGTCTCTCCAAAACACAGCACCGTCATTAGTCTCATCCCACCAACCCTGATGAGCTGCAATTCAGTTTCTGAAAGAGGAAGGAGATGTAGACTGGGGAGGCTTTGAGGATACAGAATTTGCAGAAGATCCTTCATTGCCCCACTGTGGATCAGACAGTTGGCAGTAATGCACAAGAGCCTAAAACAAGCTGGAGGACATACTCTGTGCATGACACTGCATATAGCTGGACTGATACCATATCCTATAAGAGAGAGCAGAACTTCAGCTCTTTTAACTTGAGCAATTGAGATTGACCCCTTGTTGTGTTAAGAGATGGAGTAATTTGGCAGAAAATAAACCTGCTTGCTTTCCAGCTGACCCTCAGTAACTGGGGAGCTGGGGGTGGCTGGGCTTAGATTCTGATTGATACCCAATGTGGCGTTAATAGTCTGGTTGCACCCAACACCTTTATTGGACTATCACGATCACGATTACGGATGCACTATTAATGCATGCAGTTCGTCTGCTGCTTTAAACTCTCTCAGCCACACCTAAATATGTGGTCGTGTCCAAGAACTCTCATGGTCAGATTAAGGAACAGCACACTTTATTAGAGCAACAGATGCACGAGTCCTTTTAGATTGCCAGTGATAGAAATGTCTGCAAGGTATGTGAAAAGAGTAATGTGACTAAGATACACACACATTGGATAAAAGCAGTTCTATAGAGATATATGATGCACTCGAGATAACCGAGTGTTCGAATCTTACCCAAGGGTGTCCCAATGAGGGGGAAGAGAAACTCAGCTTGTCAGCTGGTCTCAGGGTTGGAGAGTCTTCCCGTGATGGATTCTTCCCCAAAATTCACTCCCTTCCCAAACTATTTTAGTTAGATGGAGCTTGATGTGACCATTGTCATACACACTTTTATTATGATTGGTCCAAAATTCTCTTGCTTTGAATTTAAAGGTATAGCATAGCTAAAATTCAGTGTGCAGACTCAAAGAGGGGTGGTCTCACCTTGGAGGCATGTACCCTCTGAGCTGGAGGTGTATTTTAGTATTATAATGACCATATAATGAGCAAAGATCAGACCTTTGGCCCAGATCATAGCTTATTGATTGTTGAATATATGACATTATGGTGTTTTCACAGAATGTGGCCATGGTATGTCCACACCGTTTCCCCCTCCATGATGTATCCACCATGATGCCTCCATATTATCACAGAGGGTAGTTGAGGTGGCTCCACAAGCTCCTGTTCTCACAATACATCTTTTAGTGTTTGGTGCATCAAGCTGCCTCAATGCGCCAGCACGTAGGGTTGTTTTGAGGAGCCATGGCCTTGTTGTCTCTCCACTGCTCCTAGCTGCATTCCAGTCTGTCACAATGTCAGGACCAGAGGGAATAAGAATATTCTCAAGTCATCTCCAGCAATTATACGACACCCCTCCCTGGCCTCAGAAATCTATCTCTGCCTGTAGCAGTGCAACACAGGCAGCAACACTGAGCCCAGATTGCTTTTATACAGGGATGTCGACTGCAAACAGCGTGTGCGTATATATATATATATACACACACACGCTGTTTGCAGTTTGCATTTCATCCTCATAGAGATATATATATAGATATATATCTATATATATCTCTCTATGAGGATGAAATGCATATTCACCAACTAGCAAAACAAGTCTGTCACGAGTTGATCTTGTGATCTGCCCTGTTTCACAGGTGACTCCATGGTCTGTAATCTCTATATATTAAACAATTACCATATATTTTACAGGTATAGATGAAGTATCACGTAATATATGGTGTAAGATATATATATGTTATGTATCAACATAGAGCAGAGGATAAGTAGTGCAAGTATTTCTTTTCCCTCTGTACAATCCAACATTTGGAATGTTATCCCAAACTTACAGCACATGAAAGCAAAATGAAATGGAATTGTGTGAGACAAAATCCTTACTGAGCTTCAATTTCCACTTACCACTTTCAAACATTGATCCAAGATTAAATTACTTTTTTTTTTCCTTACGTTGTGTGGAATTCTTAAAAGATGTTTTCTTTTCTGTTACTTTGAGGGAGTATTAAGACTGAGTTCAGTTCATATAATGCTAACAATGCGGCTTCTGTACATCTTGAGATCTTTTATCTTTGTTCATTTCCTTTTTTTTTGAAGACCTTATGCCTTCATGGTGCTTCCAGGACTCAAGGGGATAAGCTTCAGATACAGCCATTATTTCTAGTGTTTCCTTTCTCTTTCAGTGGTTTATAACGAGAAACCTCTGATTTTAGAACTGCAACAGGCATTTGAGTAATTTCCTTGTAGCATTAAATGAAGGTGTGATTGTGTGTGCACACATATGTGCGTCTGTTCAGAGGAAAATACTTAAGCATAAGTAATCTACCTCTCCAGCACCACATAAAAACTCTGTACCCCAGGACAATGACTGCGTGCTATGATTGCACTTAGCTTCCACCAAATACTTAAAAAAACATAATTCTAAAAAGACAAATAAAGAATTCCAGTAGTTTTATATAACCTAAAATGTTCTTCTGTCTACAAGCAGAGTAGCTGCCCTGTGTCACTAAGGACAGAAGAAAGGTGAGGCTTTGAACTTAAGAACTATGGTATAGTCTAAAGTTTGCAGCTCAATAATAACCAAAGATTCACCTTGTATATCTGGAGGAGTCCTCATCAGTATGATATAGACTTTCCTAATATGAATGCAGATGCTTAAGGTAGTGAAATATTTGTGTTTATTAAAAAAAAATCCTTGAATTACCATTTCCATATTTTACCTTCTGAAAGTTAGTTTATTTTCCTTATGTGTTTACTAAAAGAATAACTTTCAGGCCAAGACTGAAACTTCTGGTGCTTCTGCAATAAAATGAAGAAATAAATATCTATAATTATTGCTAAAAAATATTAGTAAGACCAGTTGCAAACAAACCCAAGAAGCAAATGCTTAAAGACAAATGCTGACAAGATTTGGGAACTTTCTTATATCTTTTTGATAAAACTAGGTGAAAAGAAACATCATCTGAATTCAAAAGTTTGGAACTATGCTTTTTCCTTTATTTTTTTTTTAATTTTTTATTCCATTCAGAGGATATAGGGAGCAGAGAGATGAGTGTGCTCGGGGTACCAAAAGAGTGCAAAACTTGCAAGGCAGGAGAAAAGATAGTCCAGGAAGGTTCAGTGCCATAGGCTACCCAGAAGAAGGCAGTGCAAAGTCACATGATGCAATAAATTTATATGTGCCAGCAGCCAGAACATATGATATGTCCCCTGACAGGACTATTACCTGTGCACAGTGCAGGTATTTATGTATTTTTTTACCAAAAATTTAAAGGATATTTAAATCATGTACATGTTTAATTATTTCTTCCCATCATCCTCCATACGGTATAATACCTTTATTTCATGAGATGTTTCATATTGGAGGAGGTTAAGAACCAGTTTCAGGGACATTCAGTACTGTATTTTGCTTTTCAGAGGTGAAGTAATTCATATGAAAAAGGAATTCAGCTTAAGAAAAAAGAATGTCATTTCCATTTTTCCATCAGACTTCCTTCATTGCTTAGTCTAATGCCACCCAAATGAGGGATTGTATCAATTGATATGAACCACAATACATATGAATGTTTTAAATGTTCAATTGTAGATTGCTCTATAACGAACAGCTGAAAAAGTTTCCCAAAAGACACAGCAGTCTGAGTATCTAAGATGTTGAAAAGGTACTGATTTCTGCCACAGAAATATATTTCCAGTTATTTCACGTGTGTTACTGCAAATTTACATCAGTGGGATGGAGACCATAAGCTGCTTCTATTGTCCCAGAAGCACAACAGAAGTTTCAAAGTCTGAAATTAATAATTTAATTTTCCAGGAACATAAAATCTTGAACAGTATACTTCCCAAGCTAAAAGTCTGTTTTAAAATGCTCCAGTAGACTTAGCAGTGCTCAGAGGAAATCTCTTGCTTGAGACGAGGCGGTCTTGTACCATGCCCTGGATGGTGATTCTGGATGTCTTCTACTTCTTGTGAAGTAGAAATGCAATGGCCGAAGGTTCCCTGCACTTTGACAAGCAAAAGGATGAGGTTTAACTATGTGAACATGTTTAGGCATTTGTAATCCCTTACTATACAGAATGAATCCCTTCGTATGTTTTAGAGATGGATGTCAAAACCCTTCTGAAATGCACCTCTCAATAGTACAGACTTTGTTCTGCTCTTTGTCAAGACAATCGTCGATTTACTTCAGTGAGACTTTCATTTGAGAGAGCCCGGCAGAGCAGTTTTGCTAGTAACTTTACAGAAGCTTACAGGAAAGGCCAAGAAATGTCAAACTCTCCTAAAGCTAGATTTCCATATAGGTATTACAGAGATTCCCCTATATTGTTGTTCAGGTGGCCTTTAGACCTGACTACTGACTTTTCCAAAGGCAAAGTTACCAACACATCTCATTTTCTTTCATTTGACAGATGCAGAACTGGCTATGCTCCAATATTAGAAGTAGCAAAATCCAGCAGACTTTGGTACCCAGGGGTTCTCCTTTCTGGACTGCTGCAACCAAATCCAGAGGTGTTCCAGCCCTGGGCAGAGAGCTCTTGGAAGAGGCTGAGCAGATATTCCCAACTTACACGTGTATGTTCATAGAACCCATACAAGCTCTCACAGGTCACTGGAGAGAGACCAATGCCCTTATCAGCACCCACAAACTGCCCCGACATGAATACGATCAACCCAAGCAGCCCACATCTGATCCGCCCTGCCCTGATCAGCACTGAAGTGCATCAGTGGAGCATACTGACCCCTCATTCTCTGGATTCACACCACAGTCACTGATCCCTCAAATATGAGCAGGACTTTTAGTCCATCCAGCATCCATGCCGGGGCCATCAGACCATTACTAAGTTGCCAGCTCTTTACTGATGGAGGTCTCCCACTATTGGCAAGTTAGCCCAGTTTGAAGTGCAATAACACACACATTCCCTCACCCACACACCCACCCTTTAGAATAGAGACTGTCCTGAGAGAAAAAATATTTAGAAATATATTTAATAAGACTGTGGGACAGATTGGTGACCAAGTATTGGGTTCTGCCAAATAAAAGTGCTGACTGATCTCACATTTACGTTTGACTGGCCTCTTTGATCCTTTTTTCCTTCTATTTTCCCCACTTCACACCTCCTTTTTTCCTGTCTTTTGCCTTCCCCTAAACATCCAATATTAAGTCTTACACATCTGTGTAACCCCTTAAAATCTCCCGTAAGAAGTTTTATACAGCCCTAAAGCTCTCTTGGTTCCATCCCTAATCTCTCTTCTTGCTGCATCCCATAGCGAGTCCTGTGCCCCTGCATGCATGCACAGTGCTCGCCACCCTGCATGCAGGGAGGTCCTTTTACTGAATCACCCCCTGGTTTCATGCTAGGGACAAAGCACTCATCTTCTCTGGTGGATTTAAGAGCTTGGTGTGCTGTTTTCAGTGACTAGGGTACTGAGTTTCCTTCACCTCCTTTCATTCCTCTGATCCTTGCCTTCTGTCCTGGTTTGAGGTAAAACAGGACCAATTTTGTTCAGTAACTCTGCTTTCTAACTAGGCCTCTTCTAACTGCTGAAATTAACAGCATATTGTGCAGAAAACAGCTCCTTCTCAGAGTGATAAGACCCATGTTTATAGCTGATGCCAAGGTACGGTACGCAGAGAGGCCCTTGCTTAGACTTATTGCTATAATGACCAAGGCCAGCCAACATTGCTATTTGCCCCGTTGGAGGGTCGGAAGCAGAAAAGCATAGAGGGGTCCCATCTGTGGGGAGGAGCAGACAGGACAGGTGACCCAAAACTGACCAAACAGGACACAAAAATGCACAATAAAAATTCTTCCAAATGACTGCCTATAACTCAAGAATGTGAAAAAAGGTCAAGCAAAAATTGGTTTGCACATTCACAATTATCAAGATTCATCACACATTCCTGTATTTCTAAATTATATACTATATTTTTTTTTCTATATGGATATAATTACACAGGTAAAGAGTGCTTGTTTTTTGAATAATGCTGATATATTAGTAAACCAAGGTATTCCTGGAATTGAAATAAAATTTCACAAATATTCCACTACAGTGTTCTACAGGTGTTATAGTTCATGTATTAAAACATTCAATGTAAGTAAATATTTAGACACTGTGATTGTGAAAGAAATAATTAGTATATATAATGTTATATCCATATACAGTGTCATATTTTATAATGGATTTTAGGGATGATGTTAAAAAGCCCTATTCTGAGACAAGGATCTATGGTATTTTTTTTGACATACTGTGTCTATGTAATAACAAGCCTGTGTTCATTATACAGATGTATTTTATATAATCACTTACACCCATGAGAGGGAATGTAAAGCTACGGAAACATTACACTCATTGTGTGTGTTCTACTGACTCATCAATTTTTAGCAGTGTATTTTATTAAAAAAATATTTTGGAACAAAGCAGAATCTTGCCTACTAAATTGGTTCCAATCAAACATCCAAATTCTAATTTAAAGCTAAACCTGAAAAAAACCCACAAACCCTGTAGTTCTCAAGAAAAAAACAATGTCTTGACTATTACGATCAGGTCTCTTTACACTTAAATTATCATACTTCATCATATTCCTCCCTTGTTATTTTGTTCCTAAGGTTTGGAGTATCTCAGTATTTCTTTTCTATTTGAGCTGTAAGGCAGCAGGAAATAAATAGCATCTTTTACAATCACACAATGTCAATACACATGCCAGATTAATAGCTCTGGAGAAGGATGATCTCTGATACTATCAAGAAAAAGAATAATGTCTACAGAAAAAATAATAGTAACAAAATGTATTCTCTGCCTTTCTTCAGTATTTCTCAAGTCCTTGCTGCTTCACTGGATGAGGACATATAAACATGTGAACAATAGGCAAGGTTGCCATGCTTTGGATAACTGACTAGTCCACAAAAAATGGACACCATCTAACTGTGCTTGACAATGTTTAGCAATTATTTTCTCTACCAATGCATTGTAATTGCACACAAATTATGGCTTATATCAGGATAAATTCAGTGGTTTTCATTTGGATTTGTTTGTGGGAACTATATTTGAGGTTCTCAAATAATTTTAAACTGGAACAAAAATCCTTGAAACAGGTTCCTTGGGAAATCGTGGAAAAGATCTTCAGGTTATTAATTTTATTATTTGTGTCCCTTTGAATGACCCATTTAGGAGATGGATCGTAATTTTTGCTCCTGAATAATAATTTGTCCTGCTTTTAAATCTTAAGGATGAGGACATTGCTTAGACTACCCTGTTATATTACAGACCATCCCATAACATGCTGTCATTTGGTAGTTTCTTGTTTTATTAGCCAGGCTGCTATTTTAGTGTCAGTCTGTCCTTTGTGTATGGTGACATTAAATACTTGGAATAAAACTTCACTATTAAAAGAAAAAAAAAGGTCACCTAAAATATCAAACTTTTGCAAGGAGAAGGAGCCAAGGGATTTCAATGAAGCCTGGCAAACCAAGGAATTGTACACTGCTAAAAAATACTTCTGGCTGAAAACCTCAAAGATAGGTAATTATATTTCTAAATGAGGCAATCATTGTTAAGCTATGAAAATTATAATTAATTCTATAACATTCTGTAATGTTGTAGTCAATACAGATAATAGACTTTTTGAGATATTAGCTGTCCAAATACATTCAATTAATTTTAAGAATCTCATTGTGCATTCTTTTAACTGAAGTCCACAGTAATAAAGCCCTTCTCTGTCACTGCGGTAAACTCAGTCAGTGGTTGAGTTTTGCTGAAATGAATTAACTGGTTTTAGAGAAACAGTGTAGCTCTAGTTCACAGACAATCAACCAGTTTCTAATTTTATTTCACAAGATTTCCAATTTGTAAGCCCAGCACACTTTAGTATACAGTGGATCAGTTTTGACTTTTCTACAACCATACCAATTCCAACTAAAGGTTTACCAGCTATATTTCTAGGAGAGAAAAAAGAACAAAACAAAATAAAATCTAAGAAACAATTACTCTTTCAGATTAGTGGCCAACAGAATCACTGTCTTGCATTTTATCAGGGACAACAGAGGATGCTTCAGAGGAAAATTCATTAAATGAATACCAAATACGTGGAAAAAGTTCAGAAGACCCCAGCAAACAATACTCTGAGATCCTAAAATAAAAGCTTTTGCATGTAAATATAGTCTTATGCTTGTAAAAGATTGATTCTGGCTACAAGATCAATCTATAGCTGTTATCACTGAAGAATATAGAGAAGACTATAGCTCAAACAGGAGGCAACAAGCTTACCTCTTTAAAGCAAAGCTGGGGTCTACAAGAGTTATGCAAAAAGAAACCTTTGAAAGTAATAGACTGCTTGGAGAGAGACTAAGAAGAAACAGATTGCATTATGTCCCCATTCCCAGCTGCACAACTCATACTTCAAGAGAAAATTATTTCTCTATTTTTAACAGCACAGAAAAGCAGAACTCTGTGTCACACCTGATTATTTTAGGGTGAACAGCATGATGCTTGGGGAGAAAAAGTAATTCTTGGTGTGGCAGATAACTAATCATGAGAGGATTTTTGACCTGCAAAAGAACTTCATTATTATTGAGAACAAGATGTGAAAATTTTGAGGGAAATGTTGAGATCGTACAAAAATGTCATAGTGATGGTAATTTATCGCACATTCCATATGGAAAAGAGTGATGACTATGTAAAGATGAATCACGATGGATACCTGTCAGTATATAGAATTACAGAATCACCTAGGTTGGAAGGGACCTTTAACACCATCAGGTCCAACCGTTAATCTAGCACTGTCAAGTCCACTACAAACCACATTCCTCAGCATCACGTCTACCCGTCTTTTAAATATCTCCAGTAATGGCGATTCCACCACTTCACTGGGCAGCCTGTTCCAATACTTGACAACCTGTTTGGGGAACAAATTTTTCCTAATATCCAACCTAAACCTCCCCTGGTGTAACTTGAGGCCATTTCCTCTTGTCCTATTGCTTTTTACTTGGGAGAAGAGACCGACCCCCATCCTACTACAACCTCCTTTCAGGTATTTGTAGAGCGCAACAAAGTCTCCCCTCAACCTCCTTTTCCGCAGACTAAACAGCCCCAGTTCCCTCAGCCGCTCTTCGTAAGACATTCTCTAGACCCTTCACCAGCTTTGTTGCCCCTCTCTGGGCACACTCCAGCACCTCAGTGTCTTTGTTGTAGTGAGGGGCCCAAAGCTGAACACAGCACTCAAGGTGGAGCCTCACCAGAGCGGAGTACAGGGGGACAATCACTTCCCTAGTCCTGCTCACCGCACTATTCCTGATGCCGGCCAGGCTGCTGAGGGCCTTCTTGGCCACCCAGGCACACTGCGGGCTCATATCCAGCCAGCTGTCGACCAACACCTGCAGGTCCTTTTCTGTTGGGCAGCTTCCCAGCCACTCTTCCCCAGGCCTGTAGCACTGCATGGGGTCGTTGTGACCCAAGCGCAGGGCCCGGCACTTGGCCTTGTTGCACCTCATACCATTGGCCTCAGACCATCAATCCAGCCGGTCCAGATCCCTCTGTAGGGCCATCCTACCCTCAAGCAGGTTGACGCTTCTGCTTAACTTGGTGTCTTCTGCAAACTTACTGCAGGTGCGCTCAATCCCCTTGTCCAGGCTGCTGATAAAGATATAACAGAACCAGCGCCAACACTAAGCCTTGGGAGCACGACTTCTGATGGGCCACCAACTGGATTTAACTCTGTTCACCACCAATCCTTCCGCCCAGCCTTCCAGTCAGTTTTTTACCCAGCAAAGAATACACCCATCTAAGCCATGGACAGTTTCTCCAGGGGAATGATGTGGGAAATGGTGTCAAAGGCTTTGTTAAACTCCAGGTAGCTAACATCCACAGCCTTTCCCTCATCCACTAAGTGAGCCATCTTGTCCTGGAAGGAGATCAGGTTAGTCAACCAGGACCTGCCTTTCATGAACCTACCCTGACTGGGCCTGATCACCTGGTTGTCCTTCATGTGCTGTGTAATATCACTCAGAATAAATTTTTTATTGTCCTGAACACCAGAAGCCAGATTAAGTTTTATTTGGGCTGTGTCCCTTCTAATTGTCTCCCTACATAGCCTCACAACATCTTTGTAGTCCTCATGAGTGTCCTGCCCCTTCTTCCAAATGCCATAAATTTTCCTTTTTTCCCTCAGCTGCAACCATAGCTATCTGTTCAGCCAGGACAGTCTTCTTCCCCTGTGGCTCACTTTTCTGCATGTAGGCCTGCTCCTACACCTTTAAGTCTTCCTTCTTGAAAAACAACTTTCCTAGACTCCTTTGCCCTTCAGGATTGCCTCCCAAGGGAGTCTGTCAACCAGGCTCCTGAAAAGACGTCTGCAAAGTGGCAATTCTGCTGATCCCCCTCCTTGCTTCTCCAAGAATTGAAAACTCTGTCATTTCATGATCACTATACCCAAGGCAGCCTCCAACTGTCACATTCTCCGCAAGTACTTCTCTGTTTACGAGCAACAGCTCCAGCAGGGACCTTGCCTAGTCAGCTCCCTCACCAGCTGTGTCAGGAAGTTATCCTCAACACACTCCAGGAACCTCCAAGACTATTCCCTCTCTTCTGTACTGCATTCCCATCAGATATCTGGTAAGTTGAATTCCCCCACCAGGACAAGGGATAGCGAACTTGAGACTTATCCTAGCTGTTTATGGAATATTTCATCTGCCTCTTCATCCTGGTTGGGTGGTCTGTAACGGACTCCCACCATGATGTCTGTCTTGTTGGCCCTCCCCCTGAGTCTTACACATAAACATTCAGCCATATTGTCACCATTATTTAGTTCTAGACATTCATAACATTCCCTAACATACAGGGCTACCCCACCACCTCTCCTTCCATGCCTATTTCTTCCAAAGAGTTTATAGCCATCTATTGCAGCACTCCAGTTGTGCTAGTCATCCCACCATATTTCTGTGATGGCAACCACATCATATTTTTCCTGCTGCACGATGGCTTCCAGCTTCTCCTGGTTTTTGCCCATGTCACGTGCATTGATGTAGAAGCATTTGTTTGGCTAGTAGCCCCACCACCTTTTTACTGACAGAAGCCCCAATTCGTACCTGACCATTCCAAGGCATGGCCAAAATTTCTAACCCAGTGACCCTCACACCTCTTATGCTGCTTGCGTCTCCATCCCCTTACCTTCACTGAGTCAGCAAACCAAGGGACCACACTAGCATCCCATCCCACCGACAATGGCGTGACACCCCGAGGCTTACCTCTAAAGAGGCTGGTTTCATCCCCTTCCCCCTTCAAATTTAGTTTAAATCCCTTCCAGTTAACCCTGCCAACTCCTGCGCTAAGAACCTTTTCTCCCTTTGAGACCACTGCACCCCATCATTTGCCAGCAGGCCTGGTGTCATATAAACCACTGTCATATAAACCCCCCCATGATCAAAAATCCTAAAGTCCTGCCATTTGACACCAGGCTCAGAGACAGGTATTGACTTGCTGGCTCTTCCTGTTTCTTCCCTCATCCTTCCCTGCAACTGGAATGATAGAGGAGAAACTACTTGTGCTCCTGATCCCTTAACCAGTTGCCTCAAGGCCCAGAAGTCTCTCTTGATTGCCCTTGGGTTTCTTGTTGCCAGTTCATCACTGCCTGTCTGAAAAATAAGTAATGAGTAGTAATCTGAAGGACATACCAGGGAAGGAATTTTTCTCTTTATATATTTAACCTGGGCTCCAGGCAGGCAGCAGACTTTCCTGAGAAGTGGGTCCAGTCTGTATACTGGGCTTTCTGCTCCCTTCAAGAGGGAATCACTTGCAGCAATGACCCGTCTTTTTTCTTTACTGAAGAGGTTTTAAAGTGGGGTGTAATTTGGCTTAACCTCAGCAGTACCTTCACACACACTGAATTGTCTTCTTTGTCTTGGTTTGGTTCCACTTGCAGAGCCTCATACTTATTTTGCAAAGTTATCTGGGAAGGCGGGGGAGTTACTGGGAAGACATGCTTTCTTTACCGGGTAGGAACTTGTTCCCATTCCCCCCTATCCTCTAAGTTACCTTGTTTGGCTAGGTAGAGAGGACAAGGAATCCCCTGTATCAGGTGCCCTCTTTGCATGTTGGGCCCAGTTCAGGGAAGGTAGCCTGCGACCCCAGCAGTCTATCTCCCTCTCGCGCTCCCCGATAGTTCCATCACTAGGTGAAGTTCCTCTGCCTAGGCACACCTCCCACACGTGTGCTCACTACTGCCATCTGATACTGGTGTCAGAGTAGGGCGCACCCCCTGCAGCCTGATGCCTGGGTGGCAACGTGCTCCCACAAGAGCTTTGTCTGAGAAGCTGCCTCAGTCCTGCTGGCTACAGAGCCTGCGGAGGCCAAGCCTTCCTGCCACATGGATACCATGGCTCCCTGGTCCAGCTGATACAGCTTTCTGCACCCTTCCTGCACAACCTTCCATGCAAACTACCATACAAACTGCCAAGCCACTCTCTGGCTGATGTGCCTTGCTCTGTTTGCCCTCTCTGTTCGCTGTGCTCCTGCTTGCTGTGCTCCCTAGGGCAGACTCTCATGGTGGGCACTGTTACTGCTGGTCCTGCTCCTGCCTCATCAGCAATCCTCATGAGAGCTGTCAGCTCTCATGGGCTGCCTGCACTCTCCTGGCCTTTCCCTGGCTCTGGAAAGCTAAAGAAAAACCCCTTACTGCCTGGGCATCGTTTGCAGAGACAC
Source organism: Chionis minor (assembly GCA_013398295.1). Classification (NCBI taxonomy): domain Eukaryota; kingdom Metazoa; phylum Chordata; class Aves; order Charadriiformes; family Chionidae; genus Chionis; species Chionis minor. Next base: position 53,098 of record VZSF01005552.1, on the reverse strand, counting down.
ACCTCTTTACATTCCTTAAACTTAATACGGTGCATTTTGTACAGCTTTATCAGACGTCACCATAAAAAAACTATGAACCCTCTGGTAGGGACCACCTTTGAGTGTTTACATGATGCAACAAAATATAGTCCACCTGTAGACAGTGGACTTTAATATCAGGTCTATATGGGAGCACAAGTGTGTCTTCATGGCAGAATCAGATGGGGAGGACAAAAATGCCC
>VZSF01005552.1:0-52707 GCA_013398295.1 Chionis minor | reverse complement strand
ATTTCTTCCAAAGAGTTTATAGCCATCTATTGCAGCACTCCAGTTGTGCTAGTCATCCCACCATATTTCTGTGATGGCAACCACATCATATTTTTCCTGCTGCACGATGGCTTCCAGCTTCTCCTGGTTTTTGCCCATGTCACGTGCATTGATGTAGAAGCATTTGTTTGGCTAGTAGCCCCACCACCTTTTTACTGACAGAAGCCCCAATTCGTACCTGACCATTCCAAGGCATGGCCAAAATTTCTAACCCAGTGACCCTCACACCTCTTATGCTGCTTGCGTCTCCATCCCCTTACCTTCACTGAGTCAGCAAACCAAGGGACCACACTAGCATCCCATCCCACCGACAATGGCGTGACACCCCGAGGCTTACCTCTAAAGAGGCTGGTTTCATCCCCTTCCCCCTTCAAATTTAGTTTAAATCCCTTCCAGTTAACCCTGCCAACTCCTGCGCTAAGAACCTTTTCTCCCTTTGAGACCACTGCACCCCATCATTTGCCAGCAGGCCTGGTGTCATATAAACCACTGTCATATAAACCCCCCCATGATCAAAAATCCTAAAGTCCTGCCATTTGACACCAGGCTCAGAGACAGGTATTGACTTGCTGGCTCTTCCTGTTTCTTCCCTCATCCTTCCCTGCAACTGGAATGATAGAGGAGAAACTACTTGTGCTCCTGATCCCTTAACCAGTTGCCTCAAGGCCCAGAAGTCTCTCTTGATTGCCCTTGGGTTTCTTGTTGCCAGTTCATCACTGCCTGTCTGAAAAATAAGTAATGAGTAGTAATCTGAAGGACATACCAGGGAAGGAATTTTTCTCTTTATATATTTAACCTGGGCTCCAGGCAGGCAGCAGACTTTCCTGAGAAGTGGGTCCAGTCTGTATACTGGGCTTTCTGCTCCCTTCAAGAGGGAATCACTTGCAGCAATGACCCGTCTTTTTTCTTTACTGAAGAGGTTTTAAAGTGGGGTGTAATTTGGCTTAACCTCAGCAGTACCTTCACACACACTGAATTGTCTTCTTTGTCTTGGTTTGGTTCCACTTGCAGAGCCTCATACTTATTTTGCAAAGTTATCTGGGAAGGCGGGGGAGTTACTGGGAAGACATGCTTTCTTTACCGGGTAGGAACTTGTTCCCATTCCCCCCTATCCTCTAAGTTACCTTGTTTGGCTAGGTAGAGAGGACAAGGAATCCCCTGTATCAGGTGCCCTCTTTGCATGTTGGGCCCAGTTCAGGGAAGGTAGCCTGCGACCCCAGCAGTCTATCTCCCTCTCGCGCTCCCCGATAGTTCCATCACTAGGTGAAGTTCCTCTGCCTAGGCACACCTCCCACACGTGTGCTCACTACTGCCATCTGATACTGGTGTCAGAGTAGGGCGCACCCCCTGCAGCCTGATGCCTGGGTGGCAACGTGCTCCCACAAGAGCTTTGTCTGAGAAGCTGCCTCAGTCCTGCTGGCTACAGAGCCTGCGGAGGCCAAGCCTTCCTGCCACATGGATACCATGGCTCCCTGGTCCAGCTGATACAGCTTTCTGCACCCTTCCTGCACAACCTTCCATGCAAACTACCATACAAACTGCCAAGCCACTCTCTGGCTGATGTGCCTTGCTCTGTTTGCCCTCTCTGTTCGCTGTGCTCCTGCTTGCTGTGCTCCCTAGGGCAGACTCTCATGGTGGGCACTGTTACTGCTGGTCCTGCTCCTGCCTCATCAGCAATCCTCATGAGAGCTGTCAGCTCTCATGGGCTGCCTGCACTCTCCTGGCCTTTCCCTGGCTCTGGAAAGCTAAAGAAAAACCCCTTACTGCCTGGGCATCGTTTGCAGAGACACACCTCTTTACATTCCTTAAACTTAATACGGTGCATTTTGTACAGCTTTATCAGACGTCACCATAAAAAAACTATGAACCCTCTGGTAGGGACCACCTTTGAGTGTTTACATGATGCAACAAAATATAGTCCACCTGTAGACAGTGGACTTTAATATCAGGTCTATATGGGAGCACAAGTGTGTCTTCATGGCAGAATCAGATGGGGAGGACAAAAATGCCCACATTGTTGACCCCCAGAGACAGACTTTTGGGTCTTTTTATTAGAAAGCATCCCCTGATAGGAAGGTGTGTTAATATGCTTTGACTAGGCTACCGATCTCAGTGCACAGCTGTTGGAAGAAACATAAATACGCTGGAGTTTGCAGAAAGAAAGAATACATTACATTACAGTCTGACCTTATTAACAAAAGTAAAAAACTTTCCAAGCAAGTCTGAAAAAAATCACAAAAAGTTAAATGGCCAAGTTATTTAAATTCTCTGTGGGCCAAACTCAATCAGTGGGTCCAGTCTTACCAACACCACCATGGTAAGAAAAGCATACAAGCATCCAAAAACCTACCTCTTTTGAGCTGTTGAAATGTCCTTGTGTGATTTTGTCAATGGTGCTGGACAGTGTCTTGTGGAAGTACAGCAAAGGGTATATAACCCTGGAGCACAGCACTAATTATAAGAAAAAAGAAAGCTCTGTCTAGTAATAGGTGGAAAGAAACAAGACTTTTATTTTTTCCTTCCTTTCTACGCTCTCTAAAGTTAAGTTGTGCAGATACAATAATCAGGTCAGTATTAAGAAAATACTTATGTTTTGTGTGATAGACAACAGAGAAAATATGTTGTAGCAAAGAGCTTGTGTACTATTCATATGCCACTGTTTGCTGACAGAAAGATTGTGTCTATCCATCTAAAAATGCCAGATTGATGCAAATCAATCAAAAACTTATTGATGAGATTATAATTTGTGGAAAGGATCTGAAATCCAGAGTGTATGTTTTGTGAAAAATTTTTACCCAAAATGACAGTAATTGGCATAACAAAGGACAATAGACCATTTTGTGCAGTATTTTGTCTCAGACCATGAGCAGCGTGATTTCTCCTAAGGAAGTCAGATGCACACATACCTATTGCAATTCAAAACAGGAATTAATGTTATTTTTGTTGCCCTTTACACTATATATTCATGATGACTGATGTCATGGATAAAACACGAGATGTGTTCTGAGCTGATATGAAAACATTGTGGAAATGACCTGGTATCCAGTTATCAGTATGAAGAGAAACTGTGAACACAGAAAATAATGCAAGTCTCTCTGCAGCAGCTCATTCCAGAAACCACAACTAATTTGCAGAAATGACACAATTATTTTACCTACTTATTGCACAGGATATTTTAATCATACCAGGAACAACATGAACTTCAAACACGTGTGTTTTCCTTGTGTACAAACTTAAAGTAATACACAAATCAGTCCTTGCAGACTACATTAAAGCCATTGGTACTATCGTAAAATAAAGCTTAATTTATTTAATTAATGTTTTCTTGGTTAACTTGCTTTTTACAAAAAATTGTAATTTTATATTTATAACATCTACCACTGTCATGGGAAAGTCTCAGAAACCTATGAGGTATATGGGTCATAGGAACAAACCTTTCCTGCTGCACTTTCATAGGAATTCCTCAGACCGGCATAGAGTCTAATGTAAGGCAACACATCCTAGGCCAATTTACAGGTATCATACCTTATCCTCGATTCAGAAGAGCCATCTGTCCTATCAGAAGCATATAGTGGGTCTCTGCAGTCCCTGTCAGCAGTTTGCTGCATTTTCTGAGACAGGCTGGTACAATGTGGTATCAACAGCGTCGGAGCTACACCACAAAGCTACTGAATGAACAGGAACCATGTCTTTCTTCCATATAACATTTCTGCCCTGCTTCTTTCCTTCAGGAGAAAGGAAAAGAAGAAAAATTAACCCCCACTGTATGCTAAATGCTAGCAATCATTCACAAACTGAATGACCTAGGCAGATAACACTAAGAGGGCGAAATTTTTTAGAGCTTTCTCTGTTACAGTCCATATAACAATAGCATAAGAAAAGCCTGGTGACACAAATGTGCTGAAAATTAAAATAAGTGGAATATTTTGTCTTTTTGGCTTTAGCAGCTCCAGTCCACCCATTGAGCTGGACCCAACAACTTCAACCCTGGCCAGAGCTGCTGTCCTGTGCAGCCCCCCAGGACAGTGGGGTCCAATACCCACTGGAGCTACAACTGCAGCTCAGGTCTCTGGTTATCTTTCTTCACGTTGTTAATACTCCTCTCACCTCATTGACCCTTTCCAGCTCTTCCTTAATTTATAGACGGCCACTTGTGACAGGTACCCTATAATTTGGGTATTTCCTCAGTCATCTTCTTCCTAATAAGCACATTGCTCCTTTGTTTAAAACCTTTATTTTCCCTCTCACTTGTACAATTTTAGAGTTGAAAAACTGAATGCAATTTAGTAAAGCAAACAGATTAATAGAGAGAAAAACAAGAGACATTAAATAATAGTCTCAGCAATTAGATGAGGAAAGGAATTAAATAGCTTAATTCAAGGGCTTTAGCATTATTCACTGCAGGGCTTGATTTGAATTAATACATAGTGTACACACATTTATAAATGTCATATATGGGTGGTTTGTTAAGAAGGAATATTGAAAGTAATAGCAAAAAGGATTAATCCTTATACTTTCAGCAAAAGTGCTTATTTAAGGTCTGTCAAACTACTGTTTTAATGACAACGTTATTACTCTAGAAACCGAGCGTTGAGAATGAGACAAGCCTCAGCTGTTGGAAGAACTCTTAGATTTCAAAGTAAAATAGATGTGCTTGGTTTGTTTTTTTCTTTTTTCTTTTTACTGTTATTCTACTGTCATCTGGGTCAGCCTTCTGGGTGCAATAGCTCTTTTGACCATAGGAGTGTAACCTATACTGTTGAATGTCAGTGTTTTTCACAATCTGCTTTATTCACTTCAGTGTAGCATTTTTCAAGGGTTAGGTTAGCTGAGACTGTGGAAGTTGTAGGGTCATTATGTTGTATTTCTCCTGCTCTCCTGGAAGAGCCTGTTATTCTTTGGCCAAACTTCAGAAGTTCTAAGGCCAAGGTTCAGGGGTTCTAAGGTCAAAGTTTATGAGAAAACTGGTTTTGGGGCATAGCAAAGAAAAGTTGATTTTTATCTACTGTTAGGAGCTGAGACACTCATTTAATAATAGAAAAATTTATGTAATTATTTGATAATTGTTAAGCAGCTTTTGTAGCAGATTCTGAGTGTGCCCAATTAAAATATATTTATTTTTACTACTGAAATGAAACACTAGCAATCAATCCCTCTAACAAAGACTATGACTATAATTAATGCACCGTACTGCCCAAAGGAATATTCTTTCTCTCCTTCATAAGAAAGACAAAGAAAACAAAGACTAATGTCATGAAATCTCTGGTGCTGGAAGTGTCTTTCAAACTTCAAACTCAGAACTGGACATTTCTTGAGTCAATGGGGGAGTTTGGGTCCTAGTACTTTGTAATCTATCTTTATGTTGAGACTTTGTGCAATTAGCTAATGGTGTGGGTTTCAATTTATTTTTTTGTTAAAAAACTTCTGCTATGTAAATTGATGTGTAATGCAGAAAGGTATTTTTTTTCTAGGTTTTGGTGAATACTCCCCACACAAAGCACATTTCCTGATTATAAAATATTTGCTGGCTTCCTGTTGAAATTAAAATAAGCTACTTGGCAAATAAAGGAAGGATTTTTTTTTTTCACCTTGTGTTACCTAGACCTGTTCCTTAAAAAAAAAAAAAAAGGCAACCCCCCCCAAACAATGGCATGAAGTCAACCCCTTGTTTCATCAGCCTCAACAGAAAAATAATTTTTGATGATAAGGCAGCAGGGATCATTAGTGATTAGAAAGTTGCAGGCAAAAAAGACTTTAATACAGATCTGCTAGATAACATTAGAATTAACAAGTGATATCAAAGAAACAAAACCGGAATATTACTTATGCATTAAAAGCCTATAAAATATATGCCCCAACATGATTTAATGACCTTGTTATACGAGTATTTTCACAACCTAAAAGTATTATTTCTACAAATGCTTAGTCACTAAGAATACATTTAAGTTTCTTACTAACATTTTTTCAATAAATATATTTAATTAATGTTTCACAGCATAAAAGGACCTTACACTTGCATAAATTAATTCACTACACATGCATATTAGTATATATTTATGAACTTCTTTGTCCATGCCATGTATCAGAAGCTCAACCATATGAATGCTTATGCTATGGTATCAACCCCTTGAAAACAAAACCAAACAAAATAAAGATTATGAAAGCATTTGTCAAACAATGCCTTAATATATCATGAGTAGCTATCCTGAATGCATTCTTGTTATTCTTTATGGTTTTGCAGATATTTATCCACTGCATATATTGTCATTTTTTTTCCCCTCTGTAGTAAATCGCAAGTGTGTGAACAGGATGTGTATGAGTGAAAGAATTGCTGTAATCTATAGAAAACTATGACTTTTAAGAAAATCTGAAATTATAAGCTTGAATTTACTTGAAGCTTGAATTAGTTTGAATTTACTAAGGCATGGGTTCTTTATTCCTTGAAAATCCAATAATTATATACTTGTCAATGTTCTAATTGGATAAGATTGTCATCATCTAGTACTGAGCAGTTGATTACAGAAACAGTTTAAATGCATATCCTATTAAGATCCCCTAATGGCAAAGCCTCCATTAGGACAGGAACACCATAGATAACAAACCTATTATATTTTTAATGGCTTGTCAGATTTTATTAGATTTTGAGAGGTTTGATATTTTTCTTTATCTATAAATCACCAACTTCTTATGAGGAACAACATGACTTGTAACAAAACAAGTAATTCACATCACTTGGGTGAAAAGAAGGGCAAAAGGTAAATGTATTCAGGTCAAGACATTTTATACAGATTTTTAAAGGGACTTAACATGATGCATATTTACAAAGACGTAATTGTACCCTTCCAAACATGCGAGGTTTGTTTGATAGACTATGGGAAATTCCTTAGGCTGTGCACAGGACTAGCTTTATTGTTCACCCTATAGGGTATCAGGTAATCTATAATGTATGCTGGGAAAAGGGGTTTCAAGTTGGGGATGAGAAGTAGCTAATGAAAAAGCACGTCTACAAACCACAGTTCAGAATCTGAACTTCTAATAGATTAAAGGAGAGGAAGGTGAATAAAAAGAAATACAATTTACCTTTTTGCTCATCGTGCCCACGTGGGAGATTTTTCGTTTCCAGGCCAGAATTATGCACACATACAGGTTTTGGCTGTGGACCAAAGAATTGTCATTCAAATGCATACGGCAGTTTTACTAAACGCATGGCTGTGTTTCCAAGTGGAACTAACATTGTGGCATTCTGCCCTGTTTAAATGGAAAAAAATATATTCTAGTCCCTATTTTTGTAAGATGGCAGTTGTGTCTAAAGTGGAACAACAGAGTAGCCTGCTTTCATAACTTAAATATTCAGGATAAATCTGTTCAAGCACTGAGATATTTGCAATGAGGATGTCACTAATCCCGATATAAGCTCAGATAGCATTTTCCGCAGAGGCCTACCTACCCCTTTCAGAAGTTAATTAGGTGCTTCATGTTCTATGTACCAAGGAAAGGGAATATGAAAGTTAGTTAGAAAGTTGTTATGAGACATTTTTAATAAAGTATTGCTGTAATCTAGCAAATACTATGATTTTTAAGAAAACCTTAAGTTGTATGGAATTCAATGATGAGCAAATGTAATGAAATGTTTATCCAGAATGTTTTCTGTAAGACGACAGAGGGGTGGTAATTATCCCTCTATTCAGCACTCATTAGGACACATCCAGATACTGTCTTCAGTCTTGGACATTGACAAATAGGAGTGAGGTCAGTGAGGTCCCCAGGGTGGTCGGATCTGGAGCACTTGCCCTGGGAAGAGAGGCCACAGGAGCAGGGCTTGGCCAGACTAGGGCAGGGAAGGCTTCATATTGACTCACCGAAGCCATCCTGTCTGTGGGGAGAGGATGAGAAGATGTGGCCAGGCCTGTCACGGTGGTGCCACAATGGGGTAGGAAGACAGTGCTTCATAGTTGGACTCTCAGGCAATTAGATTCTGCAAGGCTGAGACCTTAGGGTCACTCCACAAATGCAGCTGGGGATGGAAGCCTGCTCTGGGGCGAAAAACTGGACCTCTTCAACCAAAGCTGCACACAGCTCGTGATTCTGGTTGCCCAGACATCTATACACTAGTGGCATCTAGTATATATATGTTCAATGCTAGAAAGTGCAAAGTGGAGATGTTTAATACCATTGCCTGCCTGAAGGCTCCATGTTCCCTAGATTCCCAACCTTCTACCCCATAAACCCCCATGTTTTCTGGCATGTCCCGAACAGCTTGCATCTCTACAGTGAGTAGTCCAGCTGCACCTAAGTCTATCAAAGAACACCATTCAGCCAGGTGTATTTCAGTGACAGACAAATTTGAACTCTTATTCATAGTAGGTGAACTTCATTATCCTTTTACAAGTGGGAAGACACCTCAACAAAAAACCTGGCCATTGTAGTACAGGATGAATAAGCTTCATAGGTGTTTGACATTGATCACATATTTTGAAGGAATGATAGGGTTAAATTGTGGAAACTACAATTAGACCCACATGAGAATCTGCATAAATGTTAATGCATCACCATTATCAGACTACAGTAGTAAGTAAATTCAGAGTGAGCACAAATTATATATTTATTGTGTACGGCTCCTACATGCACGTTTTATTTATGGATAGCTTTTTTCTTTGTATATTTTTCACGTAGCTAAATATACACATACACACAGGATGTTTCAAATGAAAATAGGATAATTAAAGTTTCTTTTAAAAAAATCTATGGGCTGTTTAAAGAGACAGGGTTTCTTTTACATTAAGGAGAATATTTCTGGGGAAAATGCAATATTCTATCCTTAGCTTCCCTTGGAAATAACTGAAAAAAAAGTGGGAGGGGGGAAGAATTCTTCAATTCTATTTTTTGTTTCTTTGCAGACATACATAAAGAGCTTTAAAAAAACATTTAATCACAGAATGCAGGAGCAAGGTAGTGTATTCCTGTTGCTTACATCAGGCTAAGAAGAGACTGTGTATACCAGATTTATTGGTATGCTTAGTCATATACTTACTGATATATTAAAGTAGGCAACAGCCATTTGTACCAATAAAGTAGTACAAATATTTGCCAATTTATGGACTACAGAAGAATTTTATATTAAAACAAAACACAAAGCTTGCAACTTTTTTTTGGTGTGTATATAAAAGTATTTCCTTTTTCCATCCTTCAACCTTCATGGCAATTTCTGGATAATGTCCCACTCACTCCCTAGCAGAAGAGCAATCTCTCCATAATTGTGTGTTTTCTAATTTTAGAGCTACAGTTGTAAGATAGTACAAGGTATGCCAAACACATAAGGACAGATTTATTCTACAGATAGAGAATCATGATGTGAAATCTCTTCCAGCTATCTCAGCTGTGTTTACAAATTCTTACCTACTATACTGCAAACACTTCTGTAGTGTAGACAGACAAAGTTTGTCTTGTGGATGGCTTCTCTCTCCAATTCCCAAAGCACTTTTGTCACACATTCACTACAGCAACTACAAAAACTTCGGTTACATGAAAAAAATATGTGTCAGGTTACATAAGGCAGAGACAAGATGAAAATATACTTACTGATATATGTAAACATGCGGATTGTATCTACAGATGGTATATTTATTTATAACTCAAACCCAGTCTTTTATTCTTATGTGCTATAAAAGAATACAGACATTTTTGGCAATAGACACTTTTGACACAAATTCAATGAAAAATTTTTAAAAAATCAGTGCATCTGCAAAATAACAATAACTGTGATATTTGCATTTATGATTTTAGTCTCCATATTTCTACAGCTACAGTTTTGCTCCCATCACTTTGAAAAATTAAAAAAAGTGCTCTACTTTTTTGTCCAGTAGCGGTGAAATTTCTGAGTTACTGACACAGAAACACAAAGAAGGAACCCATACCCTTAATATGTCTTTCAGCTATCATCTACAAAATTACATTGCGTTTTAGTGTCACTCTGTAATGGCTTTCTCTACTACTTTATAAGATGAGATATGACTAGATATTCTTTCCATAAAGGTTAAAATAATTTATATATACACTCTCTAAAACCCATTTTTTCTGTGAGACACTGCAGTGCATAGAAGGAAGAGAAATAAAGTGTGTATGGGGGGCATTTGTCCATGCTGTAATACTTTCAGAGTATGGAACTGTGAAGTGTTTAAGCACAGATGTGAGTATTACTTAAGGAATAGTTATACACTTGCAAAGCCACTCCACTTCCTCATGCATTCATCTTGGTATGAAAAAATTTCACAGACAAAAAATATGATTGATGGATGAGCATGGCAGTGATGAAGGCACCTGGAATTTAGTACTAAGATGCTTTTAAGAAGCATGTGTTAATACTGCTTGTGCTTATCCTGCAAGTCTGTACTTGCATACAAAAATGAAAGACTAGACAAAAGCACTTGAAAACGTACTAGAAGAAACAGTGTGATGGCCTCTTTCTACGGTCATCTTTGTTACGAAGTGAAGTAGCTGCAAGAAGTCCAAAACAACTTGAACTTTAGTAGTTTTGGAACTATTTTATTCTTTTTTATTCACATGTATAATTACTCTGTGATCAGTGTATCATTTTCATGGAAATGGGTACCATGGAAACCTCAAACTTATTTCTCAGTGAATTTAATAAACAAACATATGAAATCAATAATGAAAACATGATGGATTAAATTTTATCTCAAGCTTCAGTAAAAGAAATTTCTTAGGTACTGATTACATGATATTTTTCAAATTAATAATGATTCTTAGGTACATGTTTTGTCACCATGAATTTTGTTTGTTTGCAGGTACATATTATTGCCATAGGACAACAGAATCATTCTCAGCTTCAAAAAATTTTGGACCCATTCCTTCCATACTGTTTTTGTTCTGTAATTCATTAAGAAACAGGTTTTCAGCTGAGCACTCTGCAGATTCCCATGGAGATATTTTATCACCAACTTTGTACGTGAGGTCTATTTATACAGCTCCGGCACGTGCCAGTGAAGTAGTTAAGAGGCTGAAGTAAAATGAAAAATCTGAAAATGTGGCAAGGTCTTTCTCCTGGTTTGAGGTAAAACAGGACCAATTTTATTCAGTAGGTCTACTTTCTAACCAGGCCTCTTCTAACTGATGAAATTAACAGCATGTTGTGCAGAAAACCTGTTTGCTCTCAGAGTGATAAGACCCATGTTTATAGCTGATGCCAAGGTGTGGTATGCAGAGAGGTTCTTGCTTATTCTTATTGTTATAACAAACAACGACAACCAACTTTGTTATTTGCCCCGCTGGAGGGTCAGAAGCAGAAAAGTGTAGAGGGGTCCCACCAGTGGGGAGGAGCGGACAGGACAGGCCTGTCCCAAACCTGAGCGGACCCAAATCTGACCAACAGGATACTCCATCCCATCTGTTTCATGCTCAGTATAAAAGCTAAGGGACCNTTACTCTGTGATCAGTGTATCATTTTCATGGAAATGGGTACCATGGAAACCTCAAACTTATTTCTCAGTGAATTTAATAAACAAACATATGAAATCAATAATGAAAACATGATGGATTAAATTTTATCTCAAGCTTCAGTAAAAGAAATTTCTTAGGTACTGATTACATGATATTTTTCAAATTAATAATGATTCTTAGGTACATGTTTTGTCACCATGAATTTTGTTTGTTTGCAGGTACATATTATTGCCATAGGACAACAGAATCATTCTCAGCTTCAAAAAATTTTGGACCCATTCCTTCCATACTGTTTTTGTTCTGTAATTCATTAAGAAACAGGTTTTCAGCTGAGCACTCTGCAGATTCCCATGGAGATATTTTATCACCAACTTTGTACGTGAGGTCTATTTATACAGCTCCGGCACGTGCCAGTGAAGTAGTTAAGAGGCTGAAGTAAAATGAAAAATCTGAAAATGTGGCAAGGTCTTTCTCCTGGTTTGAGGTAAAACAGGACCAATTTTATTCAGTAGGTCTACTTTCTAACCAGGCCTCTTCTAACTGATGAAATTAACAGCATGTTGTGCAGAAAACCTGTTTGCTCTCAGAGTGATAAGACCCATGTTTATAGCTGATGCCAAGGTGTGGTATGCAGAGAGGTTCTTGCTTATTCTTATTGTTATAACAAACAACGACAACCAACTTTGTTATTTGCCCCGCTGGAGGGTCAGAAGCAGAAAAGTGTAGAGGGGTCCCACCAGTGGGGAGGAGCGGACAGGACAGGCCTGTCCCAAACCTGAGCGGACCCAAATCTGACCAACAGGATACTCCATCCCATCTGTTTCATGCTCAGTATAAAAGCTAAGGGACCAAAGGGTCAGGTCTCTCTTTGATGGCCGGCGTCCGAGAAGGACTCCGTCTGTTCGTCTACCTTTGATCCTGATCCTGAATCCAGATCTGGAATCCAGTTCCCGTCCATCACAGAGTCCAATTCAGGATTTCCCCAGTGCCAGCCCATGGCATGATTGTCATCCTGGGAGCTTGATATGGTTTTGTATATATTTCATTAATTTTTTTTATTATTTTATTCTTTACATTTCATTAAAATAGTTTAGATCTTTCTAAACTAGCCTCTTTTTTTCTCTGTCTCCTGCTCTGCAGAAGAGAGGGAACATCTGTTGTTCCACCTGCTTGGGTGAATCCGGCCCAAACCACAACAGTCCTCATCTCTGCTCTGTCTTACCTATAATTTAAAAAAAAAATAAAAAAATAAAAAAAGTAGTACAATAAAAGGTGTTTATGAGCTCCAGGTCTAACTGGTGAGTCTTTCCTTGCTGGTATTGTAGCAGATAGCTGTAGGACCATGTGTTGAGGATGTCCGACCTCTCTCCAGTAAGTAAAAGCTCACACACAGACTGGCAACTTCTTAAAATCTCAGAAAATACTAAGATAATGGAAATATAAAACTGGCTAAAAATTTCTTTAGCTTTTCACTGAGTGCGAATTCTGGTTTGTTGGATATACCCTGCTCTGTGCTTCAGTGAACAGATGGCCATGATAGCTCTGGTTGAGTGAACTTGATGTCAGAAACTGCCTTGCCATGGGAGTACAAGAGCTCCACGTGGATGCACTAAGCCATCACAACCCACTGTGGGCTTTATTATAGATACATTTGTGTTCAGCAAAGAGATCATAAAGCTTCTGAAAAGCCTTCTGAGAAGGCCTCCTGTCCATCCACAGGATGCGGGACAATGGTTTTGTAGGTAGAAGCAAGTTGTTGGAACACTTGCAGTCACCAGTAAATAGATAATTAATCTTAAAAAAACTAGCTGACATAAAAAGAGACCAGTTGCATCACAAGGTGTTCCACACACATTCATGCAACATAGTACAATACAGTTGTAAAAACTGCTTAGAATTTTGATCATTTCCATCAAGTTTAAAGAGAACAATTTCCCATCAACTTCCCATTAGGCAAATACTCAAAGCTGTCATTCAGAGTTAATCAAGTCACCTGAAACTCATTAAAATGCCAGATGTGTAGTTTTAATGTGCTTTAGACTTAAATTCTAATCCAAACATGTCAACAGCTTTCAAGGTCTATGTGCAGATCAAGGGAGAAGAGCTTTTAACTTTAGCTTTTCCTTTTTCTTCTGCTGAAAGGGTTAACATGCATTTTCCAAAGACAGAGAGTATGATTCTGATACAGGCAGTTGCTTAGAAGAGTAGAAGACAGATGGAAGTTGGTAGGATATTAAATGAAGTTTGGCACTTTTGGGTTCTAAATTAAGGTTAGACAAAGTTTATGAAATATTTATGAACTTACCTTTCCTTTGAATACTTTTTTTCAGCTGTTGTTTCAGATATAGATCTAGTTACTGAATTTTCCTTCTCTATTCGAAAGGCTCTGACCTCTCTCATCAAGGCACAACTTTGCTACAACTGTTATGCGAGAGTTCCTGGGTTGCTCTGAATCATATAAGAAAGGAGAAAAGACAACAGTCTTTCCCTTTTTTTATGGTCTTGCAATAGTTTGACAAGATACAACTTAACAACGGCTTATTCTTCTGTCTAATTTGGATGTACACTGAACAAAGTCATAGATATTTTAAAACAGAAAATAAGAGAAGTTATGAACTTCACAGGAAAGAGAAAACAGGACAAGGACAGTTTGAGGAGACATTCTATCATCAAATTTTCTCATTGGAAAAATGGTTTAGACAATATTATTTTTTTTTTCTTATACACATCAAGGGCACTCAGACAAGCAGAAATAATGGCCTCTGGCTAATGATTGAAAGGTAATGTCAAAGCACTGGTAACCCAGACATATGTGGCTTACATTAAATTTCCCTCTTCTCCTTTCTTTTCTACTCTATCCAGAAAAAAACCCACAGCACTTACCTAGTATGCTGCCGTATCTTGGAGACAGAGAGTAATACTATAGGTTGGAAGGGATCTCCAGAGGTCACCTAGTGCAATCTGTCAGTCAAAACAGGTACAATTACAGAAGGCTGTTCAGAGCCTTTTCCAGGCAAGTTTTTACTATCTCCAAGGATGGAAATTCCACAATGTCTCTGGGAAATCTGTGCCAGTGTTTGACTACTCATATGGAAAGACTTTTTCCTTATCTGTAATCAGAATTTTCCATGTTCCAGCTCGTGCCTGTTGCCTCTTTTCTTACTGCTGTGCAGGTCTGAGAAAAGTCTGCCTTTTTCTTCTCTACTCACCCCTCGTTAGGCAGCTGTGGATTGCAATAAGGTCTCCCCCAGGCCTTCTCTTCTCCAGGCTGAAAAGACCAAGTTCACTCAGCCTGTCTTTATACATCATGTTTTCCAGCTGCCTAACTATCATTGGATTTGCTCCAGTATGTCCAAGTCTTATAGTGAGTACCAAAAAGCGGACACAGCACTTCAGATACAGTCTTACGAAGATCAGAATGAGAAGGATCACTCCCCTGGTGGCTGACATTTGTTGCTGCAAGGATAAACTGCTGATTCAGCTTGTAGTGCACCAGGATTCCCAAGTCATTTTCTGCACAGCTGCTTGCCAGTCAGTTGACGCAGGGCCTGTATTCTTGTATGGGCTTATGACAAACTGGGGCCATTTGCCCCGACTCATTTCTCAGTATTGTTGCAGTCCCTTGGGACAGCAGCCCTGCCCTGAAATGTGTCAGAGCACATTCCAGTGTGACATTGTCTACACACTTTCCCTTCTATCATCTAAACAACTAGTACCAATCCCTGAGGCTCAGCGCTAGTAACTGGCCACCCACCAGCTGGACTTCGTACCACCAGTCACCACCCCTTGAACCCAGTTTTCCAGTCAATTTTTTGCCTACCTTGTGTCCTTACCCAGCCCATGTCTCTCCAGTGTGACTAGAAGGATTTTATGCGCAACTCTGTCAATGAACTTGCTAAAACCAAGGAAAACAACACCTAGTGCTCTTCCCTTGTCTACACAGCAACTTGTTTCACCGTAGAAAGCAAAAAAGTCAGGTTTGGTTTGCCCTTGGAAGATGTATCCTAGTTACAAACTGTTCTGTGTGTGCCTGGATACTTAAGAAGAAGAGGAGGCTTGAAGAGGCTGTGTTCCATAACGTTCCCAGGGAATGAGGTAAAGTTGATAGGCTTGTACTTTCCCCAATCTCCCTTCCCCTTCCTGCAGGTATGTGGGATGTGTCTTTCTCCAGTCGGTTTTCTGTACCTCCCATGAGCTCAAAAATGAAGATGATAGATAACAGCCTTGCAACATCAGTCAGCTCCCTCAGCACACCCAGATGGTGAACTTCTGCATGTTAAATCTGCTTACGCGTAACCCAATTTTATCTTCCCTGGTGACTGTGGGTACAGCTTCATCCCATAGACTCTGCTCCTTGGCTCAGGGCCTAGGAGTCCTTAGGGCAGACCATTCCACTGAAATCCTAGCAAAAAGACACTGAGTGCCTCAGAGTTTCCCATGTCCTTCACCACTGGTATACTGGGCTCCTTTACCCAGTCTCCCACTGGATCCTGCCAACAAGCTGAAATATGGTTCAGGGCTGTGAATCTGCTTGGTCGCTTCTTTCAGGTTTTTAAAACTGTGCCATTTCATGGTTGCTGCAGCCACAATCACACTCAACCTTCTTCTCATTTTGACCTGTTGCTTGCTTGTAACAGGTCCAGCAAAACATCTCCCACTGTTATCTTGTTGATCACTTGTGTCAAGAAACTGTTCTATGCTCACCCTAGAAATGTCCTGGATTGACTGGGAACCTTTATCAAAGAAATGAGAGCTACTTTAGGAAAGATCTCAAATAAAAGTGGAAAACTGGTTTTGAAGCATATTGACTAGTTCATTGCTTTGGATATAGAAGAGAAATTAAAATATGATGGACCAGTGTCCTTTGACAGTCTAATTTCATTGTCTTCATAGAAGACAATGTCTTTCATTGTCTCCATTTGTTTTACTGGAATATCTGATTATTCTCTGTAAAAATATACTTCTGAGAAACAATGTGTAAAATTATGCCATAAAAAACATTATCTGAGTATTTCCTATATATTATGTATTCCTTATTATACATAAAATAAGTTGGCCCATGTCTTTCTTTGAATCTGACATACTTTAAATTGTGACCATTGCCCTGCAGAGACAAAATAAGCTTTAAAATTTTGTTGGTTTTATATGCAGTATAGTCGATGCCTCCTGGATATGTCATATTTTGTCCTTGGTGATTGGTGAGAAGGATGCTTTTTCCTCCCTGCATCTTATATATGATTTTGATATCCTTGCAATTTTCATTAAATATGATTAGTAGAGGAGTGTATGTCAACAAGATTGACCAGGGATGATCTTGATTCAACATAAGCTGAAAAGAAAGTCAGTAATGCAAATACTTACAGACGACAAAACCAGATCAATTGAATTATAATTTTTTTTGCTCTTGGCTTAGTGATTAAAATGACCTAGAAAAGAACTTCCCTTAACACTGATTAAATTTAAAAGAATGAGGGGACATTATATGTCAGAAATTGGTTTCTGGCTTTTATGGGTGTTTTCTGTATGTGTAAGGGTATAGGATTAGTGACCTTGAGGGCACTTGTATTTTAACTGGATTTGATAAGACATGAAGAATTCAACTCTCATTTTTTTTATGCATCAGAAAGGATTTTTAACCAGCAGATGTATTTGTTTTGAAAGATGCAATTGGATTTAGTCTAATTCCTGAGACAGGGAGAAAGAACCTTGGTTTATTACCTCCTCTGAAGGGAGGCAACTGACTGAATTCTGGAGCACTTCACAGTATTTTCAGCACCTGAAGGAGCAAGAAAGCCTCAAACTGAGACATACTGTTTATTCTATAACAGTATGGTCTGATATATTTGGAAATTGATGATCCAAGAAGCCCAGCACGAATTATGATTTACAACACTGCAATGTTGCTATCCATTTACTTTCAATCACCAAGGAAATATACTACAAAGTGCTTACTTATATACAATGGGGAAACTTATTTACATCTACCTTGCAATCTATAGAATTGTAAATATATTGAGACTGAATACACGGAAATGAAATGCACTAAAACATTTTTTCTGAGCAATTTGTGTCTAAGCACACAACAGAGCCTGTGGTACAACCTAATAGGTTGTTGCAAATTAGTACATTGTGAAAAAAGGTCTCTCTGCTTTCCTAAATGAACAATATTAAACTTGGTTTTAACAGACTAACAGAGACAATTTTTAAATAAACAGGCTATGTGTGCTGTTACACTGCTCTAAATATTTTACTATTGCAGGAGCAGTGTGAGGAGGAGCATGCTTAGTGTTTCTAGGCTTAACCTGTCAAAAATATACCCCCAGAAGGGAATTTCAGTTTAGGTGTCTGAAGTGCATTTGCAGGGTACTATTCTCATGTCATCCCCTAGTATGCTAATTTCCCACAAAGAAGTTTGAGAAACATCAGATGAGTGCTTCCCTCTCCTGCCCCAAATGCTTCTCTCTGTGTTTTCTGAGCTCAGTCCCTTGCCAAATTTCTCATCTCAGCTGTACAAATGTTTCCCACCTTTTCTGTGGGTCAGAGATGATCATGGATGTTCCAGAAACTCAAGTTGTTTTGGACTTTTCCCTTTGGAGGAGGCAGCACCAGCCTTAAACATAAAATGCCCTAGTTTAGGGGGAAAAAAAAAAAAAAGGAAAACTTATTTGAAAGCAAGCAAAACAAAACATCACCATACTTACATTTCTCATGACTTAGAGAAGGTATTTTGAGTTTACAGATGTAGAGAGGATAGAAAAAAGGAAACTGATGAAAGCAAGGATCAAGGTGGACCAGAGAAGAAATGGAGTGGGAGCGTAAAAGGGTGGTGGTGTGTGAAAGACTGGTGATGTGTGAGCAGGCTGCTAGTCTGTGTGGCTGAAGCATATCTTTTTATGAAACCCCACTTTTACTAGTTTTTGTATATGTGTGCGTGTGTGTGTGTGTACCTATGTCCAGGTGATCTGTGAGAAAACTTCAGGTTGGACTAGTTGGTGGATAGAAGAAGTCTGGTTGCAAGATAATGGAGAGACTATGGGTCTGGGTGTGCTCCCAGGGAGACAAAGGGTGTAGGAGCTGGACACAAGAGAGATTAAACATCTGGGAACCATATATTGAAGAAACCTGTTAAAGGAGGTCTTCAACGAGCAAAAATCCTTAAAACCAAAATTGGACTGTTAGTGCTCTCTTAACTTATGTGGGTGTCTGTGAATGCACTGTGCTCTGGTCTCTTAACCTGTCTGTGATCAGCCGTGACCATAGAGATTGCATGTACCTGTTGGAAAAGCAAACGTAGCCTTGCTACTGGTGGGATGTGAAACTGGGCATGGAGAGCACCCTCTTGTCTCGACTGGCCCTAGGTCCTTCCATCCACCAGCCTCAGCTACCCTTAATGGTTTCCAGTTGAAATCCCTGTCATTGCATCTTGTAACCACCCTCTCTTGTTTTTTGTCTGTGAACCTGAGAAAAGTCTAGCTCCACCTTGTCTATAAATAAGCATTAACAGTGCAGACTAAAACAATGATTAGCCTCTCCATAGCCTAATTAATTAGCCTACTAATTAAGTAAGTAAGCAAGTAGCCTTAGAAATGAGAAGACCCCTATGAAGATTGAACATACCCATTTCTCTCAAGACTGTGAGGATACATCATATTTTCCAGCCATTTCATCGTCTTGGTAGCCCACCATTGGATTTGCTTCAGTATGTCAATATCTTCCTTATACTCAGAAGGATGAAATGACCTAACAATCCAGGTGCAATCTTGCAAATATCAAATAGACGAGAAAGATCACTTCCTTGGACCTGCTAGCTCCCTTCTTGCTAACACAGCCTCAGTTGCTCTTTGCTGTGACGACACATTTGTAACATGTTCAACTTGTCTTCCAGGACTGTCAAGACTTTCTACAAAGCCAGTTAGCTTCCATCCAGTTGGTACCCACACTGTATTAGAATCACAGAATCATAGAATGGTTTGGATTGGAAGGGACCTTTAAAGATCAACTAGTCCAACCCCCCTGCAATGAGTAGGGACATCTTCAACTACATTAGGTTTCTCAGAGCCTGTCCAACCTGACCTTGAATGTTTCCAGGGATGGGGCATCTACCACCTCTCTGGGAAACCTGTTCCAACACACTCACAGTAAAGAATTTCTTCCTTATATCTAGTCTGAATCTACCCTCTTATGGTTTAAAATCATTACCTTTTGTCTTATAGCTACAGGCCCTACTAAAATATCTGTCCCTATCTTTCTTATAAGGCCCCTTTAAGTTCTGGAAGGATGCTAGAATGTCTCTCCAGAGCCTTCCCTTCTCCAGCCTGAACATCCCTGACTCTCTCAGCCTTTCCTCACAGAAGAGGTGTTCCAGCCCTCTGGTCATTTTTGTGGACCTCCTCTGGATCTGCTCCAACAGATCCATACCTTTCCTGTGCTGAGGGCTCCAGAGCTAGATGCAGTACTCCAAGTGGGATCTCACCAGCATGGAGTAGAGGGGTATAACCACCTCCCTCGACCTGCTGACCAGGTTTATTTTGATGCAACCCAAGATATGGTTAGTTTTCTGGGCTGCGAACACNTCTCACCAGCATGGAGTAGAGGGGTATAACCACCTCCCTCGACCTGCTGACCAGGTTTATTTTGATGCAACCCAAGATATGGTTAGTTTTCTGGGCTGCGAACACATGTTGGCTCATGTCCAGCTTTTCATCCATCAGTAGCCCCACGTGCTTCTCCACAGGGCTGCTCTCAATTCATTCATCCCCCAGACTGTATTGATACTGGGGTTACCCCAACCCAGGTGCAGGGCCTTGCACTTGGCCTTGTTGAACCTCATGAGGTTCACATGGGCCTACTTCCGGAGCTTGTCCAGGTCCCTCTGAATGGCATCTCATATCTCAGCCATGTCAACTGCACCGCTCAGCTCGGTGTCATCTGCAAACGTGCTGAGGATGCACTCAATCCCATTGTCCATATCACTGATGAAGACATTAAGCAATACTGGTCCCAGTTCGGACCCCTAAGGGATACCACTCATATTGCTGCATGGGATTATACTGTCCCTTATGGTAGACTTCAAAAACCTCAAAACCTCTTAAAGTGTGTGCTTATCCAGTTTCTCTAGTCTCTCTTCTGAAGCTTCTCAGCCAGCCAAAGTGACGCTGTTCTCTCCTATCTCCCTGAAACATACGATTTCTCAGCCTTTCTTCTTCCAGAGTTTTACTCCCTTACAATATCCCTCTTACATGTAATCTTGACTGAATCTTGTCAACAAAAATAAATTCTAGTGTTGAAAGAATGAAAAATAGCAAAAAAGTAAATTTTGCCTATGTTTCTGAGGAGCTTCGTTCCTGTTCCACTACAGCTGGAAGATGCAGTGGATCGTCTCCTTCCAAATACTAACGCATTGAGGAAACTCTCCATTAACATCTGACACATTAACATCTGTCTTTCCAGGTTTAATGATCCACTGACACCGTCCTTAGTAGTCCACATTTGCCTTTGTCAAGTTTAGTAAAGCATATTAAACTTTTTTCATGAAAAAATGCACATTATAAGGCAAGTTTAGATCTGCTCTAGCTGTTTTAACTACTGGAATACTTAAAGGATGAACTGTTGGAGTATTTATATAATGGTTAAAGGCAGGTTCAGTTTTAAACCTATGTGCATCTTTTAAAATTCTGTAATGATTTAGCATTCGGTATTTTATAAAGGGAGTTACCTACAATACTACGGCAGGCATTTCAGTGGCAACTACCCAAACATTGAAGACTGATATGAAAATATGGGAGGTAGATAGTATTCCCACATTCATTCATTTTGCTAATTCAGTTCTCATAGGTTCTTTCCAGCACTGACTTGCTGGAATGTTAAGTTATTCCTCACTTCTTTATCCTGATTTTGTAGCTTTGTATCAGGTGGGAGTATCTCAGGGAGCAAATATTTCTTTATCTTTTATTTCACTTTTAACTGCATTCTGTGTTTATCTGTGCTTTGTATTGACTGAGATTGTTTCTTTTGAAGATGGAAGATGGAAAACAAAAGAAGACATTTTATTTTGTGACTTTTATCTTTTGTGGCCTTAGTATCTGGATGGCTACATCTCTTTGTATACTGTGCATACATAAGAGGTAAAGTAATTACATATTTTAATCAAGACTGTCCCTTTTCACAAAGAAGATTATACAGACATAGAAGGACATTTCTTTATTTTTTGGGTTTTTTTAAGGGCTCTCTTACTTCCCAAAGAATTAAAATTATTCTGCTATTGAATTCTAGGAGGGGGCAAGGTATTTTTGAGGTAATGCATGGCTGAACAACAGAAGAAGTCATAACCTTGAGAGAAGAGCTGCATTTCTGGAAGTGTCACTGAAATGTACAGCATTAAAAATTTCAGACATACGTGAGCATGAACCAATGTACCACAGTCAAAACTTTACAGGAGTTAGGCCTAATTTTAAGCATTTGAACATTATTCTTCTGAGTTCAGAATAGTTCCACTCGGTTCATACTTAAAATCAAGGATGTGTTGAAGTGTTTAAAGAATTTGGGCATCAGTTCTTATGCATGCGAGGAGAAAATCACCCACATTATTTTTTAGGATTTCATTTAAACTGAAGGTGCGAGGTAGCAGGAATGTTTTTCCAATAGCCTTTTGTAAGAATCTGAAAACACAGTTCCGTCTCTCCATCAAGACTTTCCCAGTTTTATAAGTGAAAGGTTCCTGCAGATTATGTTTTTCTGACCCATTTATTCAGTGATGTGGTGGCATTTACATCGAAGAACTGATATCTGTCTTTTCAACTTCTCTTCCATTCTTAATTAGCAAGAGGCATATATTGTTGCTTCCACTGACAAGACAAATGAATCTCGTGCCAAATTCTGATCTGATTATAGACATATTCTCATTGTACAACAGGAAATTTAAACAGGATTCTTCTTCTTTCTCATTTGTACAGTTCTATGCCAGTCATCTGTACCTTAGTTTGGAGAAGAAAGTCTTCTGATCTTTGGGTGTTCTGGGCTGCATTAGGCAAAGTAATGCCAGCAGTTCAAGGCAGGTCATCCTTCCCCTCTACTCCGCACTCATGAGGCCACACTTGTAGTACTGTTTCTAGTTCTGGGCTATCCAGTACAAGAGAGACAGGGACATACTGGAAAGGCCAATGAAAGGCCGGGAAGATGATGGAAAGGAGCATCTCTCCTATCAGGAGATCATGAGAGAGCTGGGACTGCTCAGCCTGGGAGAAGGTGTAGGGGAAATCTTATCAATGTGGAAAAATACCAGAAGGGAGGGTTCAAAGAGGACAAAGCCAGGCTCTTTTCAGTGGTGTCTAGTAACAGGAGCAGAGGCAACGGGCACAAACTGAAACTCAGGAGGTCCAATCTGAACATTAGGAAACACTTTCACTATGAGAGTGACTGAGCACTGGTAAAGGTTGTCCAGGAGGTTGTGGAGTCTCCATCTTGGAGATACTCAAAACCCATCTGGACATGATCCTGGGCAAACGATTCTAGGTGGCCCTGCACAAACATGTGGGTTGGACAAGATGGCCTCCAGAGGACTCTTCCACCTCAACCATTCCATGATTCTGTGATTCATTAATTATTGGGTTTTTTTCACTGCAAAGCTGTGCCAATATATCAGATGAGTCCTGTTCTCTTTTATCTTGTTTTAAATGTGCTCTTTAAACAGTGAGAAAAACTATTTAATATCAGATGTAACTTTTGTTCTATAATGGCTGCTCTAATTCTCCCTGATAAATTTTACTTTGCCTTTCCAACTCTTCATGGTGCCCTTTTTTGGTAAGTTTGAAATCCCATTAATGTTTTTAAAAGAATATCACACCATGAAATTATAGACTTTAGTGGATAAATTAAGGTAAAACATAACTGAGGAAACATGAGGTATCACTGGAATTTTAAAAAAAGTTTTTAAAGAAAAAGCAGCATGTGTCTATACCCACAAAGAATTATTACTATAGATTTGACAACCTCTGAGTTTTCACAAAACCTCTTGAATTCTGTTTTCTTTCGAAGCTACTCTACACAAAATTCAGCAAATATGATGAAACATAATCTCTGCTAAATAGGCTTAAGTAGCAGCTATGAGAAGGAAAAGGGGACCAGAGAGGACGAGAGACGGAGAGTATGTGGCTTTTCTATTATGAATTCTTATTACTCTGTATCAGTTGTCTTACTTGATGTGTATTTTATTCTGCCAAGACTACTAGAAAGATTATGTACATAGTAAGAACAATTACAATATGCCCTAGCTCAGAGTTCAGAGCCAATGGGATTTAAATGAGTGAAAATGTAAATGTTTTCACAAATCTGTGATTCATAAGTTTAAAAGTTTCATAAAGCAAAATCTCTCATTTCTAATATTTCAGTTTCAATTTTCAATTTTTAACATAAGTAGCTAATAAATCTCTAAACCTCTGGTATTTGTGTTTTGAAGTAAGGTTAAACAATTTCAAAAGTACTTTAATAAAACTGACCTCTCCTCATAAGCTACGAAACATAGACGTTTTAATCATAACTTCATCAATTGTAGTTAGATTCCCAAACGGTGTATTTCAAGGTACATAACATGTTTGCAGCTGTCTTATGAAGGTGAATTAAAGCAGATCATAAATAGTTGATGGCCTTCGAAGATCTGTACAAGATCCTTCCAGAAAAGCTGTGATTTTTCAAGCATTCACTGAAAGCATTTGTTTCACCCTTCCATGGGAAGCTTTAATAATATTACAGTCCTACTGATCTGGACAAGGCATTTATAATACACCCAAGAGTATACACTTCCTCAGAGTCAGAGAAAATACTGAACTCCAGAATGAAAAGTAATAAACAGACTTTGTCAGCCTACGATATTTCTTCTGTCCCCTGGTTGTAGTAAAATACCATTTTTTGGGTGGTCTCTACTTCAGGTGCAGCATAAAATACCTGACATCTGTGAATTAGTTCACAAGCCAAATAGCTGCGTGATTAAATTATGCACTATGGAAAACTGCTGCTTAAATTTTATTTCTCTCTCCTTTCTGTAGCCCATGTTCCCCAGCCAATGACGTACAAGAAACCTGTTGACCTTTTTAGCATACTTTATAACTGAGCTAAGGAATGACACTCCTATTATTTTTTATTATTTAAAATATTAACCTCCTTTCAAAGAAAGTATAATAAATAATCGTCAATAGCATTAATGGTAAGCTTGCTGCTTCATTTTGACATTCCCTTGAATTTCTGAGTTGCGGTAACAAGAAAACATTATTTATGCTAAAGCTCTGGCTGACAACTTATATGTGTTTTGCATTCCCTCGTTGTTTACAGGATGACATTTGTTCTTTTGTCTCTGGACAGATTGTGCAGAAACAAGACAGCTGACAAGTAAACAAAAGGAAGGTGCTTTTCAAATGCAGAACTGGTAACTGCAAACAAGGGTCATGTCCTGCCTATTATGAACTTTGCAAGGCAGGTATTGTTTTCTCAGATAATAACTCTAAATGCAGCATGCTATTCAGAGACTTTTTCCTCCTAATCTGTAATGGATAAACAGATAACTAATGACATACCAGAAAAACTATTTTAAAGATCTAAACTCCAAGTTGGCAAGGCAACCCTGAATAAAAGACTTTTATATCTGTACATTACCCAATGATCTTTACAGTATAATAGCATTTCATTTTTCACAGCCCACCTTTCGTCTCAACACTTGCTCATTACACTTGGGGACCTCAGAAAGGACCTTTCTCTTTTGCCAGAAGGAAAACAGAGTTCTGATGTCTATTAGTAGCAATTTCTGACTCGTTAACATTTCCTCTTGCTGCATACAATTTTTTAATAGTCATTCCCCCCCAGATCCTTGTTCTTATTGACCCTTTTTGTTCCATTACTTTGTGGAAAAGGTTTCACAGGTCAACATCCTGCCTCAATCTGTGCCAACATCTAATTGAAGCTCTTTCCCAGAGGGCTGATCTATGTCCTTATACTCCTGCTCCACATCTTGAGGAGATGACAGGTCCTCCTTAGGAAAGATTTCTGAGCTGAAAATAAGGGTTTAGCTCAATTACAGCTCCCTTATTTACCTGCTTAATGTTATTTTGCTCTTAAGTGCCTCTGCCAATGGCTTTTTATTATTAGGGTGCAGGGAAACTGGAAGCTGTCAAACGCAATAACATGAACTGAAAAACATCTCTGTGTCTCTAAATCAGGGCCACTGTTATGACCAATTGTTTTTCCTCCAGAGATAATCTACTATCATCTTGAAGTGAGTCCAATAGAACAAGAAAGAATAGCTGAGAATTAGTAGACAAATTATGCTGAAAAAGGGATTAAGGAAATTACCTGATTATCAGCATCATATTTATTCTTTTTTTTAAAAAAAAAAAAAGCCTAATTAAAATTGGGTGCATTTAATTACTGTATAAATTCCAAGTTGTCCCAGCTGGGAAGAACATGATAGAATTATACCATTAAGCATTTGAGTAGGTGAAATGATGTACATTAGATAGTAATTAAATCACTATACTTACAAACTATTTAGAGGCTGGTTGCATTTTACAGTGTTTTCACGATCAGACTAACCATATTTATTTTATTTTCTGCATGTATTTGATTTTCCCTTTGCATTAGATCATCGTGTTTCAGCTACGCTTCAGAATTTGTCTGTGTAGCAGTCTAGCTTATCTCCTGCAACAGCATAATAACATGAATAACTTTAATAATTGTAGGGCCAGTGACAAAGAGAGGCTGGTTCATAGCAGAGATTAGAAAGAAAGCATGAAGCTGCAAGCACTAATGGAAAAGAAGAATAATACTGTTGTGTTAGCGATTACATGCTGCTGGGATGCTTTCCACTCCTGGAGTCAGCTGCCACACAAGTGGTACTAAGCAAGTCTGGTCATTTCGTGGCTGATGAGCAGGAAGGAGGTGGGTGAAACAACTTCTACACACTGTTGCAACCAGATCTTCTACCAAACCAGTCAGGGCTCATAGAGAAAGATGAACTGCTTATAAGAATAACTGAAAACATGCATGGGCCTTGGAGCAGAATCCATACATAGAATCCATACTCTTTTCTCTCCCTTGGAAGCAACTTCATTACAAGATGTAAGGTTAAACTATGTTCTCTCTGTCTGAAAAAGTCTGTGCCTCAGCCATTTATGGCATGGATTAGAAACCTCATCAAACGTCTTTGTGCTAGTTCTTTGTTGTGGTTTAATCCCAGCCAGCAGCTGAGGACCACACAGCTGCTCACTCTTTTCCCAGGTTGGGATGGGGCAGAGAATCAGAAGAGTAAAGTGAGAAAATTCATGGGTTGAGATAAAGACAGTTTACTAAGTAAAATAAAAACTCCATATGCAAGGAAAGCAAAACAAGGAATTCATTCACTGCTTCCGTCAGCAGGCAGATGTTCAGCTATCTCCAGGAAAGCAGGGCTGTATCAAGTGTAATGGTTACTTGGGAAGACAAATGCCATAACTTTGAAAGTGTCTCCCCCCCCCAATTCTTCTTCCATTTTTCAGTACTGAGCATGACACGTTTCTGGCTTTTGATGTTAAGGATAATAAAAAAGTTTCTATAAATACCTTAGCAATAAAAGAAGGACTAGGATAATCTCCATCCTTTATTAGACTGGGATGGAAACATAGTGACAAAGGTTGAGGAGAAGGCTTTGTTTCAGTCTTTTAAGAGTAAGACCAATTGTTCCCTGCGTACCCAGCTCCCTGAGCTAGCAGTCGGGAATGAGAAGCTGAATGAAGCCCCCGTAACCCAAGGAGAAATGGTGAAAGAACTGCTACAACACTTAGACATACACAAATCTATGGGGCCAGATGGGATCCACCCAAGGATATTAAGGGAGCTGATGGAAGTGCTCACCAAGCCACTTTCCATCATTTATCAGCAGTCCTGTCTAAACAGGGAGATCCCATTTGAATGGAGACCAGCAAATGGGACACCAATCCACAGGAAGGGCCAGAAGGAGGCTCTGGAGAACTACAGGCCTGTCAGTCTGACCTCAGTGCCGGGAAAAGTTATGGAACAGATCATCCTGACTGACATTACAGAGCACATGAAGGACAACCAGGTGATCAGGCCCAGTCAGGGTAGGTTCATGAAAGGCAGGTCCTGGTTGACTAACCTGATCTCCTTCCAGGACAAGATGGCTCACTTAGTGGATGAGGGAAAGGCTGTGGATGTTAGCTACCTGGAGTTTAACAAAGCCTTTGACACCATTTCCCACATCATTCCCCTGGAGAAACTGTCCATGGCTTAGATGGGTGTATTCTTTGCTGGGTAAAAAACTGACTGGAAGGCTGGGCGGAAGGATTGGTGGTGAACAGAGTTAAATCCAGTTGGTGGCCCATCAGAAGTCGTGCTCCCAAGGCTTAGTGTTGGCGCTGGTTCTGTTATATCTTTATCAGCAGCCTGGACAAGGGGATTGAGCGCACCTGCAGTAAGTTTGCAGAAGACACCAAGTTAAGCAGAAGCGTCAACCTGCTTGAGGGTAGGATGGCCCTACAGAGGGATCTGGACCGGCTGGATTGATGGTCTGAGGCCAATGGTATGAGGTGCAACAAGGCCAAGTGCCGGGCCCTGCGCTTGGGTCACAACGACCCCATGCAGTGCTACAGGCCTGGGGAAGAGTGGCTGGGAAGCTGCCCAACAGAAAAGGACCTGCAGGTGTTGGTCGACAGCTGGCTGGATATGAGCCCGCAGTGTGCCTGGGTGGCCAAGAAGGCCCTCAGCAGCCTGGCCGGCATCAGGAATAGTGCGGTGAGCAGGACTAGGGAAGTGATTGTCCCCCTGTACTCCGCTCTGGTGAGGCTCCACCTTGAGTGCTGTGTTCAGCTTTGGGCCCCTCACTACAACAAAGACACTGAGGTGCTGGAGTGTGCCCAGAGAGGGGCAACAAAGCTGGTGAAGGGTCTAGAGAATGTCTTACGAAGAGCGGCTGAGGGAACTGGGGCTGTTTAGTCTGCGGAAAAGGAGGTTGAGGGGAGACTTTTTTGCGCTCTACAAATACCTGAAAGGAGGTTGTAGTAGGATGGGGGTCGGTCTCTTCTCCCAAGTAAAAAGCAATAGGACAAGAGGAAATGGCCTCAAGTTACACCAGGGGAGGTTTAGGTTGGATATTAGGAAAAATTTGTTCCCCAAACAGGTTGTCAAGTATTGGAACAGGCTGCCCAGTGAAGTGGTGGAATTGCCATCCCTGGAGGTATTTAAAAGATGGGTAGACGTGGTACTTAAGGACATGGTTTAGTGGTGCTTTTGGTAGTGAGGTTGATGGTTGGACTCAATGATGTTAAAGCTCCCTTCCAACCTAGATGATTCTATGTTTCTTTTTTAATATTTCTAAATGATGCTGATATATTTCACATATTCTATTATTTTTAAAATGCTTGGCCCCACATTTATTTACCACTTTAATTTATTAAGTTTTTATTGTTAGACCAGTCTTTGTGCAGCACAATGAAAAAAGAAAAATTAAACAATGGTGTTTATGAGATTCCCCTTCCTTTCTGTTAAAAAAGGTAGCATTTTGTTATCTTGATTTCATCCTTTGACAGCCATATCTCAGGTAATTGAACTAAGTCCTTATTTCTTACTTGGGTTCATTATTACAAATGAAAGATAATAACGAAATAATTATGAAAACATCACTGTTTCACAAAGGTGAAAGGAACAAAGAGAAAGACAGTTTACATCCTTAAATGGAGGGATCTTGCATCTAACATTTCTGTGCTGGATAGAATTTAATTACGCTCACCCTAGGTTAGTGAGTTTGTTCACAGTGTATAACTTTAACAAGGAAATAGGTTTCTAAAGTTTAAAAAGGAAATACGTTTATAAGTTTCTGCAGTTCTATGTTGGTAGTATTATCAATTGTCTATGTTTAATATGCATAGAACCTTTGTAAGGTCATGTCAATTGGGAAAGATGACTAGAAAAAAGCAAACATCACTCCTATCTTCAAGAAGGATGAGAAGGATGATTCAAGCAACTACCAGCTGGTTAGTCTCATCTCAAACCCTGGGAAGGTGACAGAGGAGATAATCCTAGAAACCGTTTCCAAACATACAAAAAATAAAGACAACAGTCAGTATGAATTTATGAAGGGGACAGTGCGCTTAAGTAATCTGGTAGTCTTCAATGATAAGATGATGAGCTTGGTGGACAAGTGGAGAGCAGTGTAGTCCAGCCAACAAGACTGACCATGTACTCCAAGCAGACACACACAAAGACTCACAGGCCTGTTTAGTGACCTTAGACACTTAGTGTATGCAGTAGCTGTTCCCAGGCCCTGGTCTCTGCATGCTGTCACTCAGATCTAGGGAACCCTTATTTCTGCAGTTCTCTCTTATGACTACTCTAAGACCTCCCTGCTCATCACCTCATCCTACCTGAGTTTGCTGTCATTTAGACTCAACAGGTCTGGAACAGGGAGTATAACCATACACAAAATAGTTGGAAACAGGATATAATGTGATTATAGGACTAACTGCAGTGATCAGACACAGAGCTCAGCTGAGCAGCACTTGTTTACACAAAACTGTCCCCTCTTATCCCCTTTTCCCCTCTGTTTTCCCACACTTGCCCTCCCCTATCCATCTTGATCTCTCTCTTTTGCTGCCTTTGGTCCTTCCCCTAAGCATCCCACATGAAGTCTTACACATCTCCACAGTCCTCTTAAAACACGCTATAATAAATTCTACACTGTCTCCAAATGCTTTTCCCTAGTATCCTGTAAGTCCTATCCTGTAGGCTGTAACTCCCTTTATTTTTTATGCTTTTCTGGGGAGAAAAATTATTTGTTTGACTTCATCTCACATCAGGACTACAGGTAAACCCTTCTCCTTGGATAGCCCTTGGACTGACCCAGCCAGTGGCCCAAGTTCTCCCTGGTTAGGCTGCCTGTTACTGTTCCTCTGCTCCTTGCTGCGTCTTTGTGTTTAATGACCATTAGTCAGATAACCTAGTTGACTTCAGCTCCTAGAAACATTTCAACTGAAAATGCAGTTTCCACAATACTGTCATTTTCACAGGAAAATATCTATTTTCCTCCCACTCTTTCTGTGCAAAAGAATTAGGAAAATAAAAATGAACCCTTTTGCTTCAGGTTCGCTCATCCTAAGTGGAAACAGCATGTGTAAATAAACTGGAAGCATTTAGTGTGACATGAGTCTAGGCCTGCTTTAGCTACTGCCATGTCACAGGAGGATTATTTTGACAGCCTTTTTTCCTATTTTACACAACAGGTTTCTCATACAGTATACATACTATAATATGTATAGTCTCAAACCAATATACGTAGAGTAAAATTCCTGTATGTTGATAGTACAGTATAATACTACTTAGGGTAAAGGTCCTAAGGAAGGTCTTGAGGAACCAGGCAAAGTGAACTAACTACTCATATTGCATCAGATATACAATGAAGGGAATAACAGCAAGAAAAAAATAAAGTACTTACCACAAGACACGCTAAACAAAATATTTAAGCTAGTCAGTCATTATCTTACAATTAAAAAAAAGTCCAAAAGGAAGAAAAAGTTATCTTTTAAATAGGCATTAAAATGCTAATGTTTCGTGCTTGTAACGAAGGATTTAATAAGAGTAGAATATAAGAATGATTGTAACTGGTAATGTACCAGTTCCCACTTTAGCTGTCATTTTAACAACATAATTTTGTGATTCTGTCGGCTTGCTGGAGCTCTGTTGATCCCAATATATTTCATTTCCTTGCCAAGTGTCTGCCTGTGTGAGGTAATATCATTCCAGAGTGAAGCACCTTAGTATCTGTAAAAGTGCTTGAGTTGATCTTTAATCTTTTCTCAAAATGAATTTTTCAAAATTATTTCTAAATGAGCTTTTAGTGCCAGTGAAAGGTGTGAGATGTATTTATTCACTTTTTTTTTCTCTTTTCTCTCCGAGTCAGTACATGAGATGCACCTCATTACAAATTACAATTTTCTAGATAAAAAATTTCTGCCATTATATCAGACTGCAGTAGCGCAAACTTCCCCACATTATTATAGCCCAGACTATGAGTATCTCATCACCCAATGATCTGCAATGTTTCATATGAGCAAAATAACTTTGCAAATTACTTTTGACGATCCCTGAAAATATCAGACCCATCTTCTTCTCCCACTCTGCCATGTTCATCTTTAAATTTTATTTGCCTTTACATTCCTTCTTCCTTCTAACTGGCATGGATTTCAATCTAATACTTCAGCAAAGATGCTTCCCCCTAAAATACGATCTGCAATTTGTATGTCATTTCAGAGGGGCAGCACAAGAAGCCTAGTGAGCTTCAGGCTACTCTAACAGTTTGATTTTAACTGGTAAATACTGTATTCCATATTGATGCTCTCCTATTTGTTTGTTCAAGAGGAGAGGGAAACACACACAAAACACACACACAAAATCCTCATTTACTGATAGCAGAATTTTCATTGAAGTTTAATACTAATTCTTTTCATAAAGGAGTATCCAGCTGCCAATGGCCAAGGCAATACAATGGGACTAATGGATTTCACCAGGATCCTAGTTTGATGGGACTGAAATGTTATCCTTTCCTGACCATTTCCTATAACTGCCCTACCCCCAGCTACTGCAGTTTTCCTTTTTTTTGCAGTAAACAACACTTTCTCATGCACGATCTATTTATCCATATTCAAATAACAAGGGGGGAAAACTCCTATTAATCTGGGAGCAAGAACAGGAAAGGAGTTAAGTGTACTACACAAATTAGGAAAGTGCCCTCACTCTCTTGGTAAAAGGAAACACAGTCTTCTGTATACTGTAGTTTTTTTTAAAACTCCCCATATGAGAAATTACAAAAAGGTTAACATCTCAGTAATATTTACACTCCAAGATTATGGTGTCCTTGCCTGCAAAAAGCCAAAAAAAATCATATGTACTGTGATATAAGTAAGACTTAAATACAATTAGCTTAGGGACTGATGCGTAGCACGCTTTCAAAGCATATCTCAGGCTCTGTAATCAATTGACTAAGACACCAGACCCTTGAGTTGCAGGCACATTGAGAAAAGAACTGCACAGACTGAAAAGATTTCACCCAGCAGCCTTCCTCGCACTGAGAAAGTTAAAAGCTTAAGACAAAGTGGAGTCAGACATCCAGTTTAATTTCTATAGGTCATTTCTATATCATGAACTCACAGCTAAGCACTATAGATACTGATGACCTCTCTCAAAAGTGAGAAGACTTGAACCTACTGACCCTCGCATAAAGGAAGTACTTTGCTACCTAATTAACAAGACGGGAGTGAATGCCATGTTTTTATTGCACTGTAATCAGTTCCTTGAAGGGATGCTGTTCCTTGAAAGTCATGTCTAGAGGAACAATGTTGCAGTGTATCAGGCCAACGGACAAGGGAATCTAACATATAAAGAGGAGGCAATAGGGGGTGGTGTTATTTAAATTTAAATTTTCAGTCCAAAAATAACATGCTTTTTTTCCCCTACTTTATACAAACAATGGCTACAAGTCTATTCTGTACAAGTTAAATGTTTTTACTGTTATTACGTTTACAGAACTAGCAAAATTTCTTGTTCTACTGAAAGACTTTGAAGTTCTGATTGTAGTGTCAAGAGGCACTAAAATTACCATCCAGTATCCGTGCACTGAAGTTCTTACTGAACAAGAGCACGTGTCTTATGAGAAGTCTGGTTTTATTCACTTTGTGTGACAGATCAGCTATGCCCTAAGCACCTTCATGTAGCAATGAGTGCCTTACAAAGACATATAGAAGTTACATGAATGTATCTTCCAGGGTATCTCAATGTGTCTCTTTTTGCATGCATATTCACTTGTCCCTGAAGTATTCTACCTATTCCAACATTCGGTGGGAGACAGCTGTGGGAAAAGTGAAGTCCTAAACCTCTGCATTGTGCCCTGGTTACTTCTCTTGCAGCACTATTTATTTCTGAGATGGGTGTCTCAAATGGCAGTACAATTTTCATAGGATGGTAGAATCATCTAGGTTGGAAGGGAGCTTTAACATCATTGAGTCCAACCATCAACCTCACTACCAAAAGCACCACTAAACCATGTCCTTAAGTACCACGTCTACCCATCTTTTAAATACCTCCAGGGATGGCAATTCCACCACTTCACTGGGCAGCCTGTTCCAATACTTGACAACCTGTTTGGGGAACAAATTTTTCCTAATATCCAACCTAAACCTCCCCTGGTGTAACTTGAGGCCATTTCCTCTTGTCCTATTGCTTTTTACTTGGGAGAAGAGACCGACCCCCATCCTACTACAACCTCCTTTCAGGTATTTGTAGAGCGCAACAAAGTCTCCCCTCAACCTCCTTTTCCGCAGACTAAACAGCCCCAGTTCCCTCAGCCGCTCCTCGTAAGACATTCTCTAGACCCTTCACCAGCTTTGTTGCCCCTCTCTGGGCACACTCCAGCACCTCAGTGTCTTTGTTGTAGTGAGGGGCCCAAAGCTGAACACAGCACTCAAGGTGGAGCCTCACCAGAGCGGAGTACAGGGGGACAATCACTTCCCTAGTCCTGCTCACCGCACTATTCCTGATGCCGGCCAGGCTGCTGAGGGCCTTCTTGGCCACCCAGGCACACTGCGGGCTCATATCCAGCCAGCTGTCGACCAACACCTGCAGGTCCTTTTCTGTTGGGCAGCTTCCCAGCCACTCTTCCCCAGGCCTGTAGCACTGCATGGGGTCGTTGTGACCCAAGCGCAGGGCCCGGCACTTGGCCTTATGTCTAACTTCCCACAAAGAAGATGTATCAACTTTGAAATCACGTTAAAAGGAGATAAAGAGGAAATTTAATTCAATAAATGCGCATATTCCAAATGATACAAGAATTGTTTTCTAATTTAATTTTCTTCTGACCTGTGATTTTGCGTGATTATTTCAGATGTACATACTAGAATATTACTTCATACACAGATATTACAGGTAGTTTTTTGGAAACTGCTAAAATATCCTTACCACAGCTTAGTATGAGTTAGCGCATGTAAAGCTGTTAATAACAAACCAAAGGCACAACATGAAAGGTAATTTAGTAGTTTGTGACATTCAATTTACCAGTAGGATTTAAAATACTATTTAATTTTTAAATTTTAATGCATTCACTGGAAAAACAAATCTTTTCTAACAGATGGAAACTACTCAGTTATACGTAAAAGTTATCATTAATATATGTACTCTTAAAACACTTATAGGGGTGAAAAGATAAGAAAAAACCTCTTCAAATTATTTTTTGCGTTATACCAGTTGGGCTTTTTCATTACGATTCTTACAAAGCAAATACAAGTAAAATGCATTGCAAATGCAGAATATTTTTTAATCTTTTGAATCATTTCAACTCATTACAAATTGAGTTCAGTAAGCTACATAGTAAGTCTTGTAATGCCCTGCAGATGAATGCAGAAACCCTAATCAGTGCTGTTTCTGAGAGGTGAGTCCCAAATTCCATCATTCGGTAAATTAGATCCAAGACTGTTTTCAATGCTTTTTCACCACAGTTTTTTTGAGGTCTTCACATGCCTCTCAATACCATGGATAAGAACTAACCATACATTTAGAGTTCATTTTCAAGTAAAATTCCCTGTTCATCTTCTCACTTTGTATCCTATAGTTATGCATGTGTATCTTTGCCTTGATCTATCACTTCAGTAATTTTATGAAAAGGCAACCAGGCTTGCCTAATTTAATTTTTCCCTCGACGTCCATGCCGCTGACTATGCCTTATATCACTATTTCTCATTCTTTTTCTTTTATATGTACATTTTCCTCAGTACTTGTGTTATTTTCACAGCTACTGAATACACTTCACTCTGTTCATTGAAAGCATCCCCAAAGAAAACTCTCAGATCACTTTCTCATAGTGGGTGCAAAAATTTACTTGTATGGGAGATTGTCACGCCCCACTCAGAAGGGGGATGGGGAACGGGATTGTGAGTCAGATTTGCAAATCAGCAGAGGTGTGGACTAAGGTGCGACTCCGTACGACCCGCCCCACTAATACAATGACAGTTTGTCTCAGGTTTCCTAACTTTCCAGGTGATACGGAGTATGAGTTGGGTGGGGGTGATATGGAGCATGATTTGGATGGGGGCACAGGTGCTGTAGTTAACCTTAATATGCATTTCACGGATAATGAGCAAAGTCATTCATCGGACACCATGGTCCCAAAACAGAGAATTAACAGGCTTCAGGAGTTGAGCAGAGCCATTTGGCTTTCAAAAGGCTTCCTCCCTCCTGTGTTAATCAGATGAGTTTCTCCCCACCTAAGTCACACAGGAGATAAGTAGGTATCAGCCTTATCAGTTCGGCAAGAGCAAGTTCTTGCAGAGCACGAGGCCTGCGTTGTCCAGACTCCATCTTGTTCACCCCGCGGCTATAGCTTCATTTCAAGGTACTTGAGAGTATTTGGGACATTCAGAAAGGTTCGGAAGGCCTCTGTCTCTACTCCCTCGCCTGTATCTCTCCTCAGGCTGCTTCTGTTACTCCTTGTTTTGGGGAGCATACAAGTCATCTCTTACAGAGATTCAGGTAAAATATGGAAATTTTAAACTCATTTCAGGAATATCCAACCAAACACGTAAGCATGCAGTTAAAAGGGTAAGCACACACTTTAATTCTGTTTCATATTGAAGCTTTTGGGAATTTATGTACATTTTGTAAATATTTATGTAAGAAATATTCTTACATATGCTGACTAAACATATCCCATTTAAAAATTCTTGTAGTTCATGAACTATGGGACTTTCATCGTTGTGCTTTTTTTGAGCTGTGACTATCTAGTTGCTATAGTGGGTCAGTATTCAGGAAATATTTTGATTTAGGCTTGAAATGAAACAAACAGCTCTTTGAGGGAAAATAAGTTTATACATTATTGTTTAAGCAGAGGAAGATTTAAAAAAAAAAAAAAAACAAGAAAAAAAGAAAGAAAACAACCAAGACCAGTAACAAAACATTTATACTTATTATGTGAAAGATGTTTGATGTCCGAATACCAACTCTTAACTACAGATGGAAGCTAATCTTAAATGAGAAAGTGTTCTTTAATTTTTAAGCTTGTTTTCTAACATTTTCTTTCCTTTGTTTGAAACACATCATTTACCTCCCTCACTGAGTACCAGGCTAAATCACCTCTCCATTATATCTCAAAGCTTATTTTGCTTTATGATGAGGATACTCATAACTGCAATAAAACCACCGGTGCTGGAATTTCAAAGATGTTTTCTGTTGACACAAGAATGCCTCTCCGAGTGACTTAAAGGTTTTGTTGCTGACTGCTTTGGGAGCTGGTTGGCAGGAGATAGTCTTACTTTTAGGGTCAATCATGCTGCAAATGGTTGATTATTTGACTCCCGTGACTGCACAAATCAAAAGCAACTATCATCTCTGGTATTTGCCAAGTTGTACTACTTGGGCAGGGGCTGAGGGTCCTGGGTGGAGCTCTCAGGCTATGGGCAGGGGTGGGAGGTCCCATGTGAGACTGGGCAGGACTGTTAAGACCTGTTAATGCCCTCAACGCTTTGAATATATCAATGGCCTGTCACGGATTTATTCTTTAAAGTATGAAGTGAGGAAGACCACACAGAGACTGGAGAGGATCCCAGTTCTTGGGTAAATCCATGAGCCAGAAAAATGATCACCTCAAATCTTTGGGATCATCCAACCAGTCAAAACCTGGATTTTGCATGACAAGAATATCAGCATAGACCTCAAAACACAGGTAAATTTCTCACAGTTGTGCCTGTTAAATGACTTTAAATAGCAAAACTGCCATTTGCTTTATTTGACACCTGTAAAAATGAGAATATAAACACCACTTATTTTTCATCTAAATATGTGTAAAAAAAAAAAAAAAAAAAAAAAAAAAGATGCCCTGTGGAGAAAAAAGAGAGGTGGAATCCTTGTCCTTATCATCAGAGAAATTAATAACTTAATTAGGGTCAGAGGCAGTGATCCTTCCCCTCTACTCAGCACTGGTGGGGTCACATCTGGAGTGCTGAGCCCAGTTGTAGCCTTCCCAGCGCAAAAGAGACTTACTGAAGCAAGTCCAGTGAGAATAATTAAGATAGTGGAACATCTCTCATGAGGAAAGGCTGAGAGATCTGGGACTGCTCAGCCTAGAGAAGAGAAGGCTCAGGGGAATCTTATCAGTGTGTATAAATATTTGATGGAGAGAGGCAGTGACGAAGATGGAGCCAGAGGTATCCAGTGACAGGACAGGAGGTAATGGACACAAAAAGAAAAGTTAGTCTGGACATAACAAAACACTTTTTTAGCTCGAGGGTGGTCAAACACTGGAACAGGTTGTCAAGAGAGCTTCTGGAGCCTCTGTCCTTGGAGGTATTCAAAGCACAATTGCACATGGTCCTGGGTAAACTTCTATAGCTGGCCCTTTCTAAGTAGGGGAGGTAGACTAGAAGACCTCCCGAGGTTCCTACTAGACACAGTGGTTCTGTGATTCTGTATGGAGTGAGGACGATGTATGCAAACACATCAGACAGTCTAGCTATACCCCGGAAAAAGGTACCGTACTGAGTTGTGCTCATACCAGCTCACGCATTTAAACAGCACAAGTAGACAGTGTTCAAGCTAACTCCAGCGACAGAAGTTATTAAAGCTGGTCCATGCCACT
Source organism: Chionis minor (assembly GCA_013398295.1). Lineage (NCBI taxonomy): Eukaryota > Metazoa > Chordata > Aves > Charadriiformes > Chionidae > Chionis > Chionis minor. The sequence continues at coordinate 14,564 of VZSF01005552.1, read as the reverse complement.
GGAAAAAGGATATTTTGCTGCCTGTTAGTGTAGGCTGGTCAATCCATTCCCTGTTGTGCTGCACGCATGCAGCCTGATAGCTTGTCCACGCTCATTTATGAGCATCATTTACTGATGCTCATAAATGAGAGATATCAAAGCATTTAAGTAATTTCAGAGAAGTGAGCTCCTGTTATAAAAATTTTGCCCCCTAATTTCAGTCACCTTGGGCATAGGGACAGTCAGTGAAGAGAACTGAGGAATCCTGATATCTGGTTCCTTTATCTTACGTCTGGGGACTACACAATCTGTGTGGTCACAACGGTTTATAATTCAAAGTCTAATTAAGTTACACTAAATCAGTTTTAAAAGCTGAAATAAAATACAAGCTTCCTTATCTATTCGTGATATTGCAGAATTCCTTTAACATGTTTTAAAAGAACTGGCACAGCTACTCCCTAGGATTTTGTCCTGGTTCCGGCAGGGACAGGGTTAATATCTGGCCCAGCACAGGTATTCCACACCACCTGACGCCATTCCCAGTATTTAGGGGGAGCCGGCCGGGGAGGGGAGTTCCCAGTTCGGGAGCAGGCGGGGACGGTCGGTCCGGGTCCGGTCGGTCTGGTACCCCTGTTTATACATTCCTCTGCCAGTGCTATTGTTGTTTTGCCGGTTTTTCTTTGTTGTTCTGTTAAATTGCTTTTTATCTCAACCCACGAGTTTTTGCCTTTTTATTCCAATTTTCCCTCGCTGCTGCGAGGTTTGGGTGAGCGGCCGCGTGGTTCTTTGTGCCGGCTGAGGCCAAACCACGACAGATTTCAGTTCCACTTAGAATCATAAAAAAGGCTCATAAATGACATATTCTAAAAAAATTACACAAAACCTGTTTTCTATTACTTGGGAAAAGGTAAAATATATCTTAGTAGCTTCTCATTAGAATGTACTGTGTTCTTTTTTGTTTGCCCTCCATAAAAAACTTTTTATTTTATTCTTTTATTTCAGTCTATTGATAGGCTAATATTTTTTTTCAGTAAGCCACAATAAACAATACAAATACATTAGGTGCTTTGTAAGCTTTGATAGCTTACAATATAAATCTATTACCAGTGAAGCACTGGAAAAATAGAATGAACTGCTGCTTCTTGAAAAAAGTCTCTCAATTCTTCCTAAGCCAGAAGGTCAGTAAAATGAGTAGCTAAAGAAAATGGTAATAAATTTGGGCAATAACCTTTATCTCAACCCACAAGGGTTTTCTTGCCTTTTTATTCCAATTTTTCCCTCGCGGCTGCAAAGGGTTGGGTGAGTGGCTGCATGGTTCTTTGTGCCGGCTGAGGCCAAACCACACCACCAGTCTATACATAGACAATAAAAAAATGTGACTTTATAACAACACAAAAATGACAGCATAGAATCATAGAATGGTTTAGGTTGGAAGGGACCTTAAAGATCATTTAGTTCCAATCCCCCTTGTCGTGGGCGAAGACACCTGCTAGACCAGATTGCTCAAAACCTAATCTGACCTGGCCTTCAGCATTTCCAGGGGTGGGGCCTCCACAACTTCCCTGGTCAACCTGCGTCAGTGCCTCACTATCCTCTTGGTGAAAAATTTCTTCCCAAGATCTAAATCTACCCTCTTCCAGTTTGAAACCATTACCCCTCATGCTATCTCTACATGCCCTTGTAAAAAGTCCCTCTCCAGATTTCTTGTAGGCCCCTTTCAGATAGTGAAAGGCTGCTGTAAGGTCTCCCCAGAGCTTTCTCTTCTCCAGGCTGAACAACCCCGACTCTCTCAGTCTGTGTTCATAGGAGAGGTGCTCTAACCCTCTGATCACCTTTGTGGCCCTCTGCTGGAGTGCTTATAACAGATCCATGCCCTGTTTATGTTGGGAGCGCCAGAGCTGGATGCAGTACCCCAGGTGGGGTCTCATGAGAGCAAAGCAGAGGGGCAGAATCGCCTCCCTCAACCTGCTGGCCATGCTTCTTTTGATGCAGCTCAGGATGCAGTTGGCCTTCTGGGCTGCAAGCGCACATGCTGGCTTGTGTTCAGCTTCTCAAAAACCAACACCCCCAAGTCCCTCTCCTGAAGGCTGCTCTCGATCCATTCTCTGAACAGCCTAGATTTGTGCTTGGGATTGCCCTGACCCATGAGCAGCACCTTTCATGTATATGTGTGTGTATAGGCTGATGAGTGTTCCCTATGTCTGCCACACACAGCGGTGATTTGCAGTCTCCAAAGTTCTCATGAGCATGTTAGAAAGCCTGAGAGAAGCCAAATGTTCACAAAGTTAATGGCTCACTGCTGCTGAAAACAGCCTCTTTATTTTGAAACGTTTGAACACAGAATGTAAACCCTAAGCCAAAATGTGCTTAGTGAGTGTCCCCTGTGTAATTTCAGAAAAATACTCCTGCAGTGCCCCTTGGTCATGTGAACAGGTTATATTTTATAAAATGGGCAGTTAATATTTTTAGACACTGAGAAGTCAAATGACTAAAAGAAGACAGGGAGGATATTAATTCAAATGTGCTGATTTGGAGAGAGTTTGGATTCTGTACTCATGAAAAACATTTAATAAGTGGAAATTTTTACAAGATACATAGTCAGTATTCATTCTAATGCACAATAGATCTTCTGAATCTTTATTAAAAAAGACAAACTTCTCCAGTTCACTTGACAAAATGGTACAAGATGGTAGATTCAGTGTAGACCTGTGAGATAAAAGACTTTATGCAAGAGTGTGGATTTGTAAATAATTAAAACATAAATTTGGAAAATCTTCACGTTAAAAATCCTTTTCAATTAATTTAATCTTGCCATCCTTTATTCAAAGATCAATTCTTTAATAATAGTATTGTGCATGATTTTATGAGCATAGCAGCTAAATGGTGATTTAAAGCAGGGTGTATGAGAGTCTGCTACTCCTCAGTATGCAGCACAGCAGGAAAAATAAATTAAAGAAGCAGAGGAAGAATAGAAAGCAGCATTTCAAATCAACAACCGTATTTATGGGTAAACCACCTAAGCATCTGGAGCCAGGACCTTGTGTCTTTCTTATATCCCTGTTGATATTATCTGCATCCTGTAAGTGCTTCCTGACTAATTGAGGATTGTCAATTCAGTATTCACCTCACTGGATCAGGCAAAGAAAGAAACCTTCTGTACAGACACAGAAGATAATGAAAAAAGGGAGGAAGAAGTGGGTAAAAATATTTTCTTCTTTTTGAAATTTAAGGTGGTAGATTGTAAACCTCACCTCCCAACAGAATACAAGAGACACTGCAGACGTTCACTCCTTCCTCATACACTCAAATACTCCTAGCAACAACCACAAACCGCAAAAAAGCCCCAAACAAAGCCCTATTTAGAACAGAAATTAATCATGAATTGTTTCAGCAGTGTTGCTTCTATTTACCAGCACTAACTGTAATTACCTTATTCTAGAGTAAATTCATTTTGATTCTTAGACTTTCAACTCACTTTTCCTGCTCAGGGTCAATACCTGGCTTTTTTCCCCAGTACCTACAACTCACCTGGATAGCAGCTAGAAATTTGCTTTCTAAACATAAGAGTCTTTAGAACTCTTACTGCCATATACCCTCTAGGTTAGATCAAAGGTCTCCCTGGTTCATTATGTGTCTTATTGCTGAAAATGGCTATTGGTGGATGCCTAGGAAAGGATGTGAAAATAGAGCTCGCATTCCTCAAAGCACTATCGCACTCTTTTGGGGTTTCTCAGACATATCTACTGCCTTGAAAGGGAACCATCCTTGATATATTTTGCTTTCATGAAAATAAGAAGCCATGACATAGCTGGTGGTAGTGTAGTAAAAGTGATAATTCATTCCAAAATAGCAGGTTTTTATGGAATGGGAACTAATTTTATGTCATCTTCTGATAAATTAGATCTACTTTAGAACAGATTGTCCAGAGAGGTTGTGTGGTCTTGAATATCTGTGGTGATGTTCCAAACTCAATTCGATGCAGTGCTGGGAAATCTGCTCTAGATGACACTGTTGAGTGAGGTGTGTTTGAGGATGCATGTGTACAAGATGATCTCAGGAGGACCCTTCCAACCTAAACGATTCTGTGATTCTATCACAATGATAATATTAGTCTAAATGTCCTCCTCGACAATGTCTCTACAACTAAGTATACTGATACACATTTTATTTTGGGTATCTATTATACCAGTAGTCAAGGAAGGTTATCTTCTGCTGGGGACATTCTTGTGATCAGTTTTTCAGGTTACTGTCTAACCCTCCAACATAACATAGTCAGGGACAATGGCATAAACCCAACTATTCTGACCTCTCTTTTACACCTAACTATACATCATTCATAATACTAACTTAGAGTATGAAAAGAGTCATTGTGGATGAATTAGGATAATCTTATACATTTTTACGTCTCCTGGGTTTTTAAGAAATATTTTAGATTCAAAGATACTTCATTTAAAGAAATAGTGCTTTCATTTAATTCTAATGGCATATGGTGAAATTACTAGAAAAGAATTTTTAGCTTAAATTATAATGTGGATAGCCTTATTTCATAAGTTCTTAGACTGTGTACTACAGATAGTTAAATGTAAAACAAGACTGAATAAAAGCAAGTCTTTTCCCACCCTGGTGATTCACATTAAAATGTTCAAAAAGGCCTTAACACTAATCACAATTCCCAATTGCATCATGGTTAAGGCAAAAATATTTGCAGAACGGTGAAATGTAAGTGACCTTATGTTGCATCATCACACCAGGACAATCTAGCAGCAACCCAGGCTAAACTTCTTGCTAAGTCTCAGTTCCAGGCGATCAGACTTCAGGGTTCCAGATTGTGCAGTAAGGAAAGCTAAACTGTTCTCTCTTACTGAAACACCGAGGGACTTGGAGAATCCAGTAAGAGGGTGGCTTATAACATCTTTGATCTCCCCAGCCCTGTTACTGACCAAAAAGACCACATAAAGTACATGCTCTTATTTGCCCTCTTCTTTATGCTTTTGGTCCTGTAGAATGTCTAGGTTTAGATTCCCAAAACCTAACCTTAACAAAAATTTTCACATTGTCTGTAACACTGAAAGGCGCCATAAGGGTTCATGTCACTAGAAACCACTAGCTCTAATATGCCTCTTCTTGTCTCTAGCAATGATACAAAATTGAATTGAACAAAATTGAACGATTTCACTTCTTTAAGCTTATTTCCCAAAGGGTTCAGTCCAACACTCCCAGCATAAGCTCTCCATCCTAAGTCAATGGGTGGGAAGTACAAAACTGAGTAATAAATTGAGCTCTTGGAGCTTTAATTTCCCAAACTTAGTTGTAACCTAGTCTACATTGCAACTAAAGAACAGGTAGAGAATATAAAGCCTCTATAGAAACTAGCCTTCTTTCTGCCTCTATGGTTACCAAAGAATCCAAAAGCAAGCTGTGCTCCTGAGGTTTCATTTTTCCAGTTGCTAGCTCCTATCCATTCAAAATGTAAAAACCCTTTCCCTATAGTAAAGGGTCAAAAAAAGGAATCTCATTTTTTTGGCCTCTGCACACTTCCTCGTTTTGTAGACCTTGGAGAATGCAGTCATAGACTGGGTTCTTGGGTGTTTCATTTTGAAAGCCACATTCTAACTACAGAGTACACTATATAATCTTGTATAGGCAACACGGGCCTCAGTTAAAATGCGACAAGTAGGCACTGACCAGTACAAATGCAAATCTACTTCCTCATTTGATGGGTTTAGAAGAATGCAAAAATAAACCATCTCTAAATCTGAAAATATAACTCAAATCTAAAACCTATGATTATTTTATATCAGGGTAATAGTCCTCTGCTAAATGGCAACAATTCTGTCTGTTCTTTACTGAAACCACTTTTCTGTGGGTGTAAGAAATTCAATAATAAATGGGACTCTGCAGTGTTAAGAGTGCCAAACCCTAATCCACCTAGAATTATATTTGGGTGATTAACCTACAATAAAAGGCAACATAAGGCATTAATCATTTTTGGCACAGCCCATTTCTTCACTTTCAGTTCCCAATGGCATCTGGTAAAAGAAAGTGCTCCTAAATATGAATGATAATGTCTTAGGCTACCATGCTATAGTTGAAATATAAGGTTTTGATGATAATCAGGCTTTTTTCTTCCTCTGAGGGTTTTCCGCATGCAGTATAAACTGACTGCAGAATTTTAAGTCTAAAACCTAAATTCTAACCTTATTTTTATGAATAAAATAAAATGTAGGATAAAACTTTGCCCTAAAACAGTATCAGCCACCCCCTAACCATCAATCTGGAATTTTAGACCACTTTGGTTTAGTAGAAAAAAAACATTTTGGCCCCTAAAATACACCAGCTCTCCCTAACATTGAAGCCCTTGCAGAAGGCTGTAATAAACTTCTAGTCTTTTATTTTCCTTAATCTAATATTAATGCTGATCAAATTTGAGAGACATGATTACTCTCTCTACTAATCCTCTTTCTTGTGGAATCTTGAAGCATCTACGGACAAACTGAGCTACAGAGCCTTTATATTTCCTAGCTCTAACCCTTAACATGATTTTGTATCATGGTCCAGATCTGTATACCTATACTAGAACTTTCTCCTAAATCCATGCTAGGACTTACCCAAACACTGAGGGCTTTGCAGAATCCATGAATAGCATGGGATCTTCAGTCTTTAAATTCTAAACCCCTTGACATAAAAAAATGTAAAGTCAACAACCTCATCAATATAGTGAAAAATAGGGTTTTACTTTTCATCCAATGAGTTCATATTTCTCATGATCATTCAGCATCCAACAATATAAATTGATTCTTCTGTATTTAGCTGCTCTAATCTTACCTTCCTTGTAACCCTAACCAATATCATATCAATACAGTAAACAGCAGTATCTAGAAAGTAAGTGGAAGAAACAACATAGATGTCAACTGAGATGATAAGACAATTTACGAACTGAAGAGCCCACAAGTGTGCAGCAATGAAGTGGGTTCCCTTACTGCTGGAAACCTAAGCCCTCCCAAAACCCAAGCCCTGGCCTTCATTTCAGCTACTGATTATGCACCCAAACCTTGAAAGATATGACAAGGTCTGGACACCATGAACGTTTTCCTAATTTCAGAGCCCTGCAGCATCTAGCCAGGGTCGGGGTACAAAATCAAAGCTATAATTACAACTATGTAGGCAGCACCTTCAGCAAAATGCAACTTAAGGCAATGACTCTCTATGATAACCCCTTATCTATCTGTGTTAGCTAAGCAGAATCTAACAGAACATGTGTCCTTCACATCTTCCCTTAAATCTTAACCCTAACCAGAGCTGAATTACACTCAGGTAGCTGATAGTTACAACAAAACTGGATATATGACATAAATCTTTGATAACAGCAACTTTCGTCCTATCCTTGCACACTGAGGTGAATCCTGCATTAACTTCATATATTCAAGCATATTTTTACAATATCTGCTCCCAATGCACTACCTCCACACAGATAGCACAGCTGGCTCCTAACTTACAATTTCCAAGGCTTTTTAACTGGAGTCTGCTATTTTTACTTGCTGTGTTATAACCTGAAAATGAAAAAAAGTTGTTCCAAAAAGATGCTGAAGAACATCTTTGTTAAAAAAAATGTGCTAATCTCTCAAAAAGTTCTGTGACTGAGGATAAAATACTCAAAATCAGAAATTCTTTCAGAAAGCTACATAAAGATATACGTTACCTCATGGATGAAATGTACTCCTGACTCTCAGTACATTTGCTGCCAATAAAGCCTACCAAGAAGAGCCTGGAATTTCCAGCTAGGTCTTGCCTGTATCTCAACGCTGAAAAGACCAGCAGATAAGCTTACTAAACACTTTCTTTTTATAAAGATTTTGTCTGTTCCCAGAAGAAAAAATAGTTCAGCCAGCAACAGAATAGATATTCTGCAGAGTAGAATCAATAATTGGCAAGAAGCAAAAGAATAACAAAAAGAAACAGTCCTGCTGGATGGAAAGAAATGGAAATAAGATTTCTGGTGTAAATGAGGAATGACAGAAGCAAGCGAGAGGAAAAAAAACATGCCATGTACCTCCATTTGAAGGAAATGGGGTTTGCCTGCAACCTTACTGTGAGAGAACAAAAATGTGAACAAAATATGTTTGCAACATGTTCTGAACAGAATATATTTTCTTTAGTATAGAAACACAACTATTAATTAAAGTAGTTTTTATTCCAGTTTTAGAACTTTGACAGGCTGCAATGTTATTCATTTCACTGTTACAAATTGTATCGTTATGAGTCAAATGGTAAAATTCGGAGATGTACAACTGGTATTGGACCCCTGCTGAAAAGAGTTATCTGACCCTAGAAAGTGCACTAGTCTGTAAGTTCAACCCAAGATGGACATTTCTTCTCCCACAGATGCTCAACTGCTTCAGCAATGCAGTGTGAATAGCATAGCATTCAACCTGGCTGCTGCAGGGAGACAGCCATGCTCCAAGCTTTTCTCTTCACATATCTTTATATTTTTCTATTTGTAGTATTGGATGGCATTTATAATAAATTAATACTGATATTATTATAATAATGTCAACTACATTTGTCTTCCCTTGCAAAGTGCATGGAGATTTATATGTCTTAAGAATGGTGAAAACTAAAGGATGCTACTGAGTGAAGATCCTCATTTTAAATTCAATAGTCTTACAGACGTTTCAATTAGGATTTATTATGTCTTACATCTTACCATGCTAATGTTATACATTGTCATGCTTCATACTTTGAGAGTCTCAACCTACTGAGGCAGCACAGTTTAACAGATTTGTCTCTTGTCTCTTATCTTTTGTTTTTTTTTAAAGGAGGCCGCCATCAGAAGCAATGACCACCAAGTGAAAATCTAGTTCTGCATGTCTTATTAGATTGTACTTGTACAGACTTACATGCCTGCCCAAGACTTTTGCTGGACCAGAGTAAAATAGTCAGAACTTGACAGGGTCAGGCTCCAAAACTAGAAAAAATATGTAAGATAAGACTGAAAACAGCAGAAGCTATGACTGAGTGGCCTTGTGCCTTTAAAGCTCAGTATTGTAGTATTCATAACATATTTAATATTTTTCCACAATAAAAACTTGACACACTGTACCAGGACTCAGTTACAACAAGTTTTTAACAGAAAAGACATGGTCACTCAAATAAAATTATGAATATTGAAAAGGTCAAAATAATCTTTCACATTATTACAATCACTACTCTTCTTATTTGGGACAATAACATATTATTTTCCCCAGCACATAAGATGAGCCAAAATTAATCTAATCTAATATAGTTCATGAATAGAACGAACATTTTCACAGAATGAATACACTGACATTCCAAGTTTTACACTTCCAATTTAATGACTCTTCTTTCTTGATGTAACAAGATCTTCCTTGGCTCTCAGCATATAAAATGATATCTTGGTTTATTAGAAATATAGCTGCAGACTTTCCCAGTCAGGGACTGGATTTCTAGGAGCTTGTGCTTATTAAAAACAATAGTACTCCCTACTAATTTTTTTAAGACTTCCTGAACCCTTCTTGCTAGGAATAGTGAATGGCAAGAGAAGCCTACGTCAGTAAATCTTGAAAAATGTTTCAAGATAAAAAGCATTAACAAACTTTGTTCTTCTTGCATACAACAAAGTTAAATACCAAACTTGAGAAGCTTAGTGCAAAGTCATCTGCACTGGATATCAATACAGAGTTTCTTTTTTTCTTAAGTTGTATTTTTTGTTATGTGTTTGCTACATAGCAGCTAGTCAGTCATATTCATTGGTTTGTTTTCTCGTAAGTGAACTAGTTTCCACTGGAAGATGATAGGCTTGCATCCCTAATAGTGTAACTATATCTTCCAATGATTTTATTAAGGGTTTGAGGGACTGAATAGATCTCTGTATGTGTGAAACACTTAGTCCATTGAAACTGGTAACCAGTATAGAATTAGGGATGGAAGGGGGAGGAGATGGTGGGGAGAGATTTTCGCTACAAGTAAGACTAATGGGTATTTCATATAAACGTATCCCGCAAATTATTTTTTTCTGCAATAATTAAAAGAACAGAAAGAGCTTGGACCCATGAAGCTTCTTCCAGCTTGTGGCTGGCAACCCTAGCAAAAGGGGCTTTTGAAACAAAAGGTGGTGACAAGATGGCTCCTTTGAAAAATTGTCCTGAGACACCCATCAAAGTATGGTAGACTCTGGGAAATACCCCCTCACAACTTTTTCTAGAATTTCCTGTCTTTTCCCTCCCTAGAGGAAAATCTCAATGTCTGTTGCAGCTGGAAACTGCTCAAGGGTGGATTTTAAGCAGGAAACAACAAACCTCCAGTTGATGTTGGCATGTGTGTTTCATCTCTAGATGATCTTTTGGCAAGGAAAAGCACACCCTACCTCAGATCTTCTGGCCTGGTCACCACAATTTATTCTATTTAGCTGTTCTGAAGGACAAGGGCTTATTTTGGTTGAATTCTCTCATGCACAACTGCAAGAAGCAGAGAGAACTATTCACTGCAAGAATGAATGTAACGGAGTAGTATTCAGGCCAATATCATGGTAGTGACAGGATAGGAAAGATATGGTATGAATCATGGTACAAGTAGAATGTGTCTAACTGTAGCAGTATCACAGGCCACACTGATCGCCATTAACAGAGTGTTGCACTGTCTTCCTTGTGAAATATTTGCATTTTCATTTCTAGCCAGGAACTGGAGCTCACAGAGATGATAACAGATCTCATCTCTAATTTAATTAAATGAATTGTATTCATTTTGAATCTAGGAACTGAACTGAAAGCTATGACAATTTATTAATTTGCTCAAAATTAATTAAACTTCAGGGAAGGAGAAAAGACCAGAAAATTGCATGTTATTGACATAATTAAAATGCAAAGTTGGTTCTCCTATTTATTTTTTTTGTTTTGCTAGAAAGAAAAAAGCTTGGAAAGAATGAAGCTTTTTGAGTGAGCAGTTTAATTAAAAGCAATAAATTTCACTATCTTGAGATGAAGGTATAGATCACTTGTTAAGGATGCTACACAGTGTCATTTGCTGACATTAGAGGAGAATTGGAAATGTCAACTGATAAGTGAAAGCTAGCAAAAAGCATTAGACAGCATACAGATTGATTTTTCAGCAACCTCCTTTAATTTAAACACTGTTCAATACTGTAGCAAAAACATTGTCTCATTTATAGCTCTGAGAATGGAGATACACAGGAGTTCATAAAGTACCTTCTAGTATTTAGAAAAAAATGGTATCTGGGCAACAACAGGTAAGTACAGTATTAATTTAGGTCATAAACCTGTTGAATTTAAATCACTTCATAAAAAAAAAAAAAGTTATGCCAACAGCTCATAGGCAAAGGCATATTTGGAAGACTGACTGTTTATTCTTAGTGGTCAATTTAACCACAATGAGCAAGTGTGGAATTTGGGTAATGAGGTAAAGTCTCTGTGCTCAAAGAATAATTAAGACTGGACTTGCTATCTTTTGTGCAGGCCAGAGGAGTTGCCATGCTCTGCTCAGACTCACTCAGAAGGGGGTGGGAGGGGACGGTGACTCAGATTCGCAAATCCTCAGCGGTGTGGACTAACTCTCAAGGTGCCCACACAAGCATTTATTAGCTTAACTAGGTCCACGATAAAATTGGTTTGGTATATGACAAATTATAGCAAGCAGTAAAGTACACCTTGTACTAGTTAACAGACATACAACAGATTATGGTAGGCAATACTTGACATCAGATATGTAATGAATTGGGCGAGCGGTGCGGTATGCCTTGCATTATCAGCTAACGAGAAAAGAGAGAGAGAGATCGATCACTGGTCCTGGTTCCAGCATTGGTCCAGCCAACGAGGGGTTGGGGTCTCTGGTTCTTAGGAGCGCTCTTCTGTTTGTGCCCCGAAGAAATTCTTCCACCGCCATCTAGGGGCACATATCTTCCCCTTTTATGTTTGCCTCAGTATGATCCACCCCACTATTACAAGGACAGTTTTGTCTCAGGTTTCCCCCTCTCCAGGTGGTAGGAAGCATGATTTGGGTGGGGGCACGGGTGCTATAGTCAACGTTAATATGCGTTTCACAGATGAGGCAAGTCATTGATTGAACACGATGGTCCCAAAACAGAGCACAAGTTGAGCAGACCTATTTGGCTTTCAAAAGACTTCCTCCCTCCTGTGTTATTCAGATGAGTTTCTCCCCACCTGAGTCACACAGGAGATAAGCTGGTGTCATTCTTATCAGTTCTTTGGCAAGACTGGCATAGTCCAGACCCTGCCTTGTCCACCCCGCTAGGAAGGCCTCCACCTCCACCCCTTCCCTTTATCTCTCCTCAGGCTGCTTCTTTCAGTCTTTGTTTTGGGGAGTTCACAAGTCACCTCTCAAAGGAGTGGAGACTCGCCTGGCCAGCACAGGATGCAGATATGGTGGAGGCCCTGTGTAGGCAGGACACCCCTGCTTTTCATCAGCGAAGACAAGATAACAGGAACTGGTGTAGTTCTTTGTTCTTCCAAAGGCTAGTGTGCCCGATGACTGACCTCTGCCTCATTACCTGTGGAATGCTTGTTAAAGTTAACAGCCCTGTGGCTGCTAATGAAGATTCTAGAGATCGTACTAAACATATATGACTACAGCACTCATCCCCCGACCTAAATCATACTACACGTTACCTAGGGGAGGGAAACCTCGTAATTTTGTGGATAAAAAGAGGGAGAAAATGACTGTCAAATTGGGAGAGAAGAATCTTGATACCTGATGGGCCAGTCAACGGGCTGCATTCTCTTCCTCCACCACAGGCAGAGACAACTTCTTGAGTAAGTGCTGAACTTTGCAACATCTGGTGAATGTTACCCCCAGGCTGTTATATTATTATTATTATTGCTAGGAATATTAACCTTAAGTAGTTGCACTATTGTAGTCAGTGAATTTATCTATGGCAATCTTGCATATGTTCTGTTGCTCTCAATAAAACAACTAATTTCAATTTTTGTGAATCTGACTCAGTGAAAGTCCTTTGCTGGGACTCTGATAGAGACATCAGTGAAAGTCCTGGGAGTCTGACAGACAAATATCGAAACTACATTCCTTTTAACGTGACAGCAAGGTGGGTTCATTCAAAGGTACCAGTCTTTTCAGACTTAGGACATTTATGCAATTAAGTGAACTTACAAAAATCTGCTAAGAAGATACTTGATGAACATACGTTATGGTTTGAGAAAAACCATAACTATTTTATCATTGCTTAGACAATTATTCTCTCACCCGATGACCCCTCCCCAGCCAGGAAGGGGAATCAGGAAGAAAACAAGAAAACCCAGGGGTTGAAAGATAAATGGATTTAATAGGATAGAATTAGATAATTAACAGTAGTAACACAAAGGAACCCATATTGATCCTAATACCCGTGTATACTGTACAAGGATTGTAGTCAGCCAACTATATCAGTAGGAAGCTGTGCATTCCCAGCAGCGGATAATAAATGTCAGACACTGCGAGCGCTACAGCTTCAGGGGGAAGGGAAGGCCTTAAGGATCTGGCACCAGTGCAAGAAGTCCTCTGGATCGCCGCCATCAAGGGGGAGCTGTCAAGGGGGAGAGCGAGCAAAGGGGAACCCACAACTTCTCAGCAAACCTTCTAATTTATATTGAATGTGGCGTTCGTGGTATGAAATAATCCTGTTGGCCAGCCTGAGTCAAGTGCCTGAGTCTTGCTCCTCCTCATCCCTGCACCTGGCGAGCTCGAAAACACTGAGACCTTGAAACCCACACACCATGTCTGTCTATAAAGTAAATATCTTCACAAATTCAGACACGTGAGTCTTCCAAAAATACAGCTTCCTCAAGCATTAGGAAAGAAATTAGTCCTGTGTTGCTCAAACCAGGACAATATAGCTACTAAAAACCCCTAGCTGATGGGCCACTAGACTGATGGGTCTGCTGATGGGTCTCTAGACTACAAACTGCTGGACATCATGCTACGAACTGCAAGATTTATGTACAATATGCGAGAAAGGCAACATCAATGGAAAATAAGAAAGAAAGCACATACTACCATGCACAGCTACAGTCATGTTTATAATACCAACCAGATGTTCAGCAAGATTAAATCTTGTCACTCAGAAGAAACAGAAAATAGAAAATTGTGATAGATTGATCTTGGCTTGCTGCCAGACACCCACCCAGCTTCTGTGTCACTGCTTCTCTTCAGTTGGACAGGAGAGAAGATTTCATGAAAAAGATCATGAGTCAAGATAAGGACAGGGAGATCACTTACCAATTACTGGGCAAAACAGACTCTACTTGGGGAAAATCAGTTTAATTTATAGCCAGGTATTAACAGAGTAGGATAGTGAGAAAGAAAAACAAAAACAAAACCACCCTCCCCCTACCCCTTCCTTCTTTCCAGGCTCACTTTACTTAGTCCAGTGAGTGAGTGGTGGTACTGATACCAAATCCAAAAAGAGTGATGTATGGTTCCCTCCAGACTGAAGCAACATAGTGAAGATAAAATGCACTCGATCAGACAAGTCAAACATCTGCTTTACTTAAACGACAAAAGTAAATCTAAAGCAGCTAAGTCAAACATTTGCTGTACTT